>JAWDGP010000832.1:0-87500 GCA_033675545.1 Elysia crispata
AGTAAAGATTATTGGAGGGGAGAGAGAGAGAGAGAGAGAGAGAGAGAGAGAGAGAGAGAGAGAGTGAGTGAGAGAGAGAGAGATAGAGAGAGAGAGATAGAGAGAGAGAGAACGAGAGAGAGAGAGAGAGAACGAGAGAGAGAGAGAGAGAGAGAGAGAGAGAGAGAGAGAGAGAGAGAGAGAGAGAGAGAGAGAGTTTTAGGCAGTGCCCAGCAGTGGTAAAGATAAGTCTTAAAGTGAAAATGACCGAAAATTCTTGCCGGTGTGGGATTAGAATCATATATAAATCCCATTACCTTGCCACTGAAATAGAACGTAGCATATACCATTACGCCACTACGTTCTCTAAAAACAAAGGTTCATGGCAAAGGATGTGTTAAGCCTCCTTGGGTGACTTTCTATCTATATCGGGAAAATGTAAATCGCACCAACCATTGAATCCGGAAGTATCAGCACTTGCCATTGGACGCACAAACATCTAGCTCGAACGATAACAATATGCCTCAAAATATCGAGACTTCAAATTTAGATATAGAGGAGTCAGACCACTGGATAATTATAAGTAAAGATTGTAAGAGCTTAACGACTTAACCTAGTCACCTACCAAAATCCTAAAGAAATGATTGTGCCTTAGGTATCGACTTAAATTTGAACATAATAATTGAGTCTAGCCACTGACTTAAAACCTAATGAAACGATTATGCTCAGTCACCTGATAAAATCCCAAAGTAACGATAGAGCCCAGTTACCGTCTAAAAACCTAAGGTAGCGATAGCGCCAAGGTAACAACTAAAATTATAACCTTAACATTAAGCCCAGTCACCGACTAAAAACCTAACCTAATACAGCTGAGCTCTGTCATCGACTGTAATGATTTAATCCAGGCGTCGGCTAAAATCCCATTTTAACGACTGAGCCCACAGGTTAATGAGGACACGCAAATGCCCAGACTGAGCAAAAACTGCAATTTTTTTGTCTTTTCGTTTCAGTAGTTGCTAGGGTCGTCCGACATATTAGTTTTGGTCAAAACAAACTTCCTTTCCATGACAACAAGCATAAAAAAGAGCACCGTGCCAGCATTTTTCCTGGCCTATATATAAAAATTTATAACTTACGTGGTTAATTTTGTACTAAGATTTAAGCCAACAAATTTTTCAAGTTTCTCAATACATAAAAATGGCGAAACTAAGACAGTTTAAACTAAATTTCGGCCTGCAATCGGCGCCTCCCCCACTATGGACAGAGGCCGTGAGAAATCACTCAAACTGCCATCTTTCATTATCATAATTTAAAAATAAATCATTAAAATAAAATGAGACATCCATAAACTTACTCTGTAAATGTATTTAAATACATGTAATGTAAGCATGGAAGTTTGTAAGCTTATCGAATGAAGTTTTCAAACCATGGGTCTTTATCAGTTTATGGTAGACTGGGCACAGCCATTGGATCAATTTGACAAAGTATTAGTCTGTCAGTGAATCAGTAAATCAATTCATCACACGATAAAGCAGTCAATCAATCTATCAGACATGAATGAAACGTCAGGAGTCTACCGCTTATATACAAAGCCTCGTCTCTTCACGACAGAAACAATAAAATGCAAATGTGTAGTTTATTTTGTATTGTTAATTGTTATTAACTGTACTTTGACACAATTGATTGATACAGTTTTTATAAGAAGTATTGCTATTGTACCTAATATTATTTTTTAACGCCTATGATGGTAAACATTATAGTGTAATATGAGCCGACATACTCTCTTTGTGAAAGAAGTTTAGCATAAATGTACACAGAGAAATCTATTCCAACAATATTTCAACCATGGTGTGTTTGAGAAAAGTGCAGATTTCTGCTGACAGACTAGCAGTTATCAAGGCCTGTAGAGATGAGTTGTACCTTCTGTTCTGGTAGCAGCTTACAAATCGTCACAATAAAGGAAAAAAAAATATTTCCTCCAAGCATTTATTGATTTGAAGAAGAAATTGGTGCCTTTACAAGACAGTGTTAAGCTTAATAAATTGATATACGTAAAAAATATGTGAGCAGTTTGCAATGCGGTGAACTATCCGTCATAGGAGCCAAAGGTTTGAAAAGAAGTTTCGCGATTGTTTATAAAATAAATTTCTTAATATTTTTATGCAAACAAGAAAACAAATTGGCCAGATATTCTTCATAGATTTAGGCTTATAAAGTTATAATGTAGCGCTTAATTTTAAATGGAGGATCTCGATACGATATCCTCCTGGTTGAAAACATAGAGGTCCTAAAACCCTGATTCTTTGGTCTTCTCAATAAAATTAATAATAATATGTTGACTAAGTAATGTAAACATATTTAAAAAGATAATTAGCAACCTTTTAGGCAATACGATTTCACAAAAAAGCATACTTAATAGTTTGAAAACTCTGGGGTTAGAATCACTTTTCTGCTTGCAAATATAGGAAAAGCTGATACACTGGGGTAACTAAATCTTTTAGGAAATATCAACGAGTATTATCAAGATACAGAAACTCTCAAACTCAGTAGAGAAAAAGATTATATAGATTCTGGAAGTAGAAAAACTGATATGTTACAAAACAATTCTGTTTTCTATTGCCTATTTTTCATGAAGTAAATGATTTCCAACTAGGTGACTAACGTTGTGTGAAAGTAATTTGTCAATATTATCCAAAAGATAAGGATCCTACTGAGTTACTCTATGATAAACGAGCATTATTTCCAAAGAAAAAAAGGACTCTTATGAGAAAACCACGTGATTCGAAGATTTAAAAAAATGAAAACATTATTAGTTTTAAACCTATACTTTGATAGATTTTGATAGACATACTTTTGCAATGTGCACCATTGGTTCTAATTTTGTCAGTGTCTGCACATCTCTGAAAATCTTATAGCATAAAGATCGAAGTTTGCTGACATTTTAAGTTCAAAAGGTGCGAATCATTGCAATAATGAAAAGCATTGCATTTTGGACAGTAATAACTATGTTCAATGTCTCACACATTGTGACCAACACAGATACTAGGATAATACTAGGATATCGCACTTGCAAGCTTTATTCTTTCTCGATACAAGTTTTCGCGACATATGCCCATGGTATCTTTTGCAAGTGTGACTAAATAATGTTATACTATTACTATATGACTATTTCGCTTTTAGGTTCTAGGAGAATTTTTACAGAGCTGGGAACAAGCATAGCTAATCATAGACTATCTTAGAATTATCTAGATGACAAAATAGTGCAATACATAAAGCACTAAAAGCTACTGTGAGAAAATTTTTTAAGCAATGTTCACTAGTTCAGTGGAATCAGTATTTGGATGCAAACATATACATAAACATGTTTGCCACCATTTAAAAGTCTATCCATTAGATGTGAATTTTGAATGCTCTAAGATGTGCTCAAAATTAATCGCATAAAAATGGTGAGATAAAGTGTGTGGGGTTATGCTTTGTACATAGTCTTTTTAGTTTGTAGATATTGTTTACTCTATGACATTGAGGAATACATGAATTCTGACACCTGATTCTGGCAGATGAACGGTCACAGATTCTGAAAATAGCATTTGTTTTAATAGATAAGGCCTAGTTTACATTAAGGTGCAGAAGGTTTATAATAATCAGCAAGGACAGTAGATAAGAACATTTACAAAGGGAGGTAACAATAAAAATTATTTTTTAAAAAGAAAAATCTGAACAATGTCGCATATTTAACATTTTTCTTTTAAGAAAGTTTCATATATTTTTTTTTTATATTAATTTAAAGCATAAAATATTTTACAAGAATTTAAATCTTATATTTGAATGAGTTTTAGAGTAAAAAAAAAAAATGAACTTAAACCAGTTGTAATAGTAATAAATTAAAAAAAAAAAGAATTGATGTTTAATGTTTGAATGATTTTATTAGGTATTGTTAAATTCATAAATGAAATTGCCTCGAATTCAACAAATTTTGGTTGAGTTTTCACAGTCCTTGGATAATAGAACAGTCCCTTCTTGTTAAGATTTGAACCAGATGTATGCACATATCAAACTTATATTAACTTCTTAAATATGATGGATCATCTGTGTTGATCTCAAAATGGTGAATTGTTTGTAAGATCAGTAAGATGGGTCCTCTAAATTTCCTTGATATTTCTGTCTTTTGGACAGCAAAGCTAAAGATAGACATTAGGTACAAAATAAAAATCACCGATGAATGTGAGAAAAAAAAAAACTGTATTGTGAATCATTTGACACGGATGGTGGCTACTTAAAAAACCTGTGGTAAGTATTCACTTCGGTAACCTACGAAAAACTGGAAACAGATGTTTTTGACCGTCTTCTTACTAGGAAACTTTTCAAAGACAAATCCTTAATAATAATATATTCATCACGTCAATGACTGGCATTATAAAAATGTGTAATGGAATCGTTTGTTTCTGCTGTTTGGGAGTTTTGAGTAAACAGAAGAACAGAGTATTCTAAAGAGTTTCTTGAAAGGATGTTGGATAATTTCCATGTTTTGGGTTGCAACATGAGCATTAAAATATATTTTTCAAGAGCTATTGGGAACAATTCCCTGAAATTTGGGACAAGTCTGTGATAAGCATAGTCCTTGGTAGGAATTTGTGCTGCAATAAATATGGCATTCTTAGCAAGACAAACTAATCCCAAAATTTAATGTTTGTGGGTATTTAAGAATTATCAATAAACTCTAATTTATTGCTAAACTTTGTTTTGCCAAGGACCCCTATTTAGGAACAGAATTTTAGGCCAATAGTCCTGTTAGAGTAAAAAGGTAGTAGCTTATGGCAACAAAACTATACCAGATTGATGAAACCCAATGCGGTATTTGAAATTGCGACATAGATTTACCTAAATCAGTTCTCAAATTGTACAACTGATAACATCTTAAATTTTATTTTATCTTCACCGGTGAGCTCAAAACAAGTTGTTTATAAGCATTAAGAGAAACGCTTATTATAAAATTACATATCTAAACCTGTTGACGTAACACCATAGGTGCCTAAATAATAATTAAACTTTTGTTACACCACTCAGCTGTTTGAAAAAAATATACCGCAATGCCATAAAATAATACATCAATGTTGTAAAATATTAAAATAAAAGGTTTTCTTGAAAATGATGAAGTACCTTAGAATTAAAGCAACATCCGTAGCTTTCACTAACACAAAAAATACACGATGTAGGGATTCGATAAAGACTGTGATTGTTTTCTTTTAACATGAAAAAGGTTTCGAACACAATCTTGTGATGGGCAGCTTACAAGTAATACTTGCCAAACAACAAGTTTGCAACAAAATTTGCAACTCACTTTAAATTTTGTTCATTTATTGATCAACCCTTATCTTAAGACAACTTAAAATCTTGCTTCTAGGGCTAAAGCACAAAAAGTGATAGTAAAAACAGTTCGCTCTATTTTAAAGCTTGTACAGAGAAAAGCAATGCGCTGCATTCTGATTATTCACCTTAAACAAAAAAACAAAAACATTAAGTTATTGTAAACTCTGAATTGATGTTAAGAATACTAGCTTTTCATCAACCATTCCTCGATCTTTCTTTTTAGCTCCATGATCTGTCGGGACGAAGGAGTCCAACAGCTTTGGACAGTTAAAGATTGGAGAGACTATTTCATCTCGACTATATCATCAGTTCAAGCGTGGATTTAGAGCCGTTGCTGTTGATAGACAAAGTGAAAGAGAAATAGACGCAGAGAGAAAGACAGATAGACAGAGATAGAGAGCAAAAAAGAGATAGAGAGATAAAGAAAGATAACTAATACAAACAGAGATTCACAAAGACAGAAAGATCGAGAATGATAGACAAAGACAGAGATAGAATCAGAAAGGAAATCATTCTTTTCAGTCATATCGAAAGAACTACCTTAAGAATTAAGCGCTACAACTGTTCTTTAAATACCTGTGGTCTGCTTTCTCTAAAACCACTCTAGGCATTTTTATGGCAATAAGCGACAAGTAACAATATTATCTTTTGTCCGAGGTTTCTCTACAACTCTTGTTAATGAGTGGTTCGAACTGACTGCGGTAGATCCATATAATGCTACTCCATCTTTCCATTCATACTTCATGCAATTTACGCCGGGAGGTTAACTAAACAACCCGGTGAAGGTTGTGGTAACTATGTCAAGAGTCCGACTCTGGCTAAAACCAAGCATTTTTTCAACTGTTTTGACTTGAACTTTTTTTTTATATCCCTACGCTACTGAAGCACAGCGTAAGCCTCAGAAGTTTCACGCAAAAGCCTAGTGATTGATAAATATTTAGCAATTGGCTCAAGCACACACAGTCACTGCTTTATGTAATAGTAGATGTAGTAGTAGTAGTAGTAGTAGTAGTAGTAGTAGTAGTAGTAGTAGTAGTAGTAGTAGTAGTAGTAGTAGTAGTAGTAGTAGTAGTAGTAGTAGTAGTGGGAGTAGTATTAGGGGTATCGTAGTAGTAGTAGTAATAATAGTAGCAGTAGTAGTAGTTATAGTAGTAGTAGCAGTAGTAGTAGTAGTAGTAGTAGTAGTAGTAGTAGTAGTAGTAGTAGTAGTAGTAGTAGTAGTAGTAGTAGTAGTAGTAGTAGTAGTAGTAGTAGTAGTAGTAGTAGTAGTAGTAGTAGTAGTAGTAGTAGTAGTAGTAGTAGTAGTAGTAGTAGTAGTAGTAGTAGTAGTAGTAGTAGCACAAGTGAGCAGAAGTGGCACAAGAAGTAGTTGTTATAGTAGTGTTATAGAGTGGTGGTAGTAGTAATAGATTATTGTTTTTATAACAATAAATATCAAGATCTGTATAAAAAAGAGCTGCAACAGCCCTTAAAGGTGAATCACTTATATGTCTTAGGTGGTAGAATTTGTGTGCTGCAGTTATCAAATTTAGAAAAAAAAAAATTTAGAGAAAAAAAGTTTTTCCTCTATAACTATGATAAAATAAATGGGTTTAAAAATGCTGGAATAATGTTTAGAACATTTAGGTCCACTCACGATTTTTTTTTTCAAATCTGAGATATGTGATTAGAGAAAAGCAATATTGCTCCAAATATTTGTTCAATTCAAAATTCACATTATTTTAAAGAGCTTGGCTATCACAAGAAAAGAAAAGATTCAGAAACAGTCGGGAATAATGGTAAATGTAATTTATTAATCTTGGTGGTTGTCCTAGAGCCTCTTTGTCTCTGGGGTCTGGATTGTGGCAAATAAATACTTTTTTTTTATCTAAGCACAAAATGTTAGCACAAACCTTTCTAAAACATGATTTTTAACTTTGGTGTTTAATGATGATCTGACTAGATTTACTCATTTCATCGCTGGACAAAGTACGCTTTGTTTTTTCTCAGTTTTCTTATCTTTTTCATATTCATTTGTTTATTCAACGTCACTCCCGTTTTAAAAATCAAATCTGATACTGTAGGTACGCAAGTGCTTGGTTGACATCAGTATTCCGTAAATTTCAATAAGCATAACTCCCCTGTGTGCTTGAAATGTTCTGAAAAGCTCAACACAAACCTATTTGCCTTCATGAATTCTTAGGAGTTTCTGGTCATACGAAAACTTTTTTAGTGTATTTAATGCCTATAACAAGGTTCTCGTTAACACATGAGTAAGGCAAGAAAATATGCTTGAAAAAACTTATCTGCTTACTCAACTTTATTCCTACTAAAGCCAGCATTTGAAACGCCTGTGTCCTCATACGAAAGCCCAGTGACTAACATTAGTCCACAATTTCACATACAAGATTGTATATTTTTGGAAGAAAACAATCACTCAACTGAAATGGTATTATCAGACATTTCATTTTTTTTTTCTCTTCTGATCATTTTACGCATGATCTAGTAATAAAAAGTAAACGGAAACAGAAATATCTTTTAGAGCATTATACTGCACAACTCGGTAACACAATCATAAGAGAACGTGTGTGTGTGTGTGAGAGAGAGAGAGAGAGAGAGGGAGAATAGAGGAAGAGACAGGCACAGTGGACAGACTGACAGAGGGAGAGACAGACAGAATGACAGACAGACAGAGAAAGAGAGAGAGAGAGAGAGAGAGAGAGAGATAAAGAGATATACAGATAGACAGAGAGAGAAAAAATAGAGAGAGAAAGAGAGAGAGAGAGAGAGAGAGAGAGAGAGGGAGAGACAGACAGACAGAGAGAGACAGAGGGAGAGACAGACAGACAGAGACAGAGAGGGAGAGACAGAGAGACAGAGAGACAGAGAGAGAGACAGACAGACAGAGACAGAGAGAGAGAGAGAGAGAGAGAGAGAGAGAGAGAGAGAGAGAGAGAGAGAGAGAGAGAGAGAGAGAGAGAGAGAGAGAGAGAGAGAGAGAGAGAGAGAGAGAGAGAGAGAGAGAGAGAGAGAGAGAGAGAAAGCGACAAACTAGAAAAGTCAGACAAACAAGAGGACTTAAAATTGCTGCTTTAGTTTATATTCAGGCATTACAGTTTAAAATGAAAAATATGTCAACACCGCCAGACAGGCATCGCTATGTACAGCTGCTCGTATTGTTCTCCAGTTATCGCCTCAGTGTAGCTGCTATCTGTGCTGTACATGATGCATGGTTCAGTAAGTGTGCTGTTATAAATGAACGCGCCACAAGGACCGGAAGCTTGCTTGAGTGTGCAGTGACTTGCGCACTCTAGTCTTGACCTTGCACCTGATGATGTCATCTTGCACCAGGGCGATTCTGGGATGTTCAATCGGCTCACATGGATGTAGGTGTAGTTTGATAAGGACACTGGTATTTGGCGACAGGTTTAGAGATTGTTATGGTGGTAAGGGAGAAGGGGATACTGGAAGACGTTGTCGTGCTACATAAACGCTAGCCATGTCTGTGAATAGTTTCCAGACGTTTGTAGAGAAAGTTGGTGATGGTGATTATGGTTATGGTGGTGTTGGAGGATGTGTTTTCACTGGTGATGTCAGTAAATGGCTTGTCAGACAAAATCAATGTTAGGGAAGGAAGAAAGAATACTTTATTAAAAAATGAATATAACAAAAGCAATAAAAAAACAAAAATGATTATTCGATATCATTCAAGAAACTAATTTAAAAATATCAATAAAACAATCAAATCGGGTAAATGAATATTTGAAAAATTAACCAGGGTATAGATAGATTCATTGCAAAAAAGGTATAAAGTTATGTAAAGGTAAACTTTGATGATAAACATTTTCAAACGGTTAAGTTTTAATTCTATGGCCTCAAAAGACTAGTTTTGTTATTAATATTACTTTTTTATTACTATGACCTTTTCTCCATATGGAAAGTCTTTTAGTATTTTTTTATTTAATTTCTTTTTCACGACAATTTATTTTCGTTTGCAACGAAGAAACCCTTTAATATCGATTTCGTTAATCTAACAATAATGTCCAATGTTTGTAATGTTTCTCTACCTGCATCATTTTATATCGATTTCGTTAATCTAACAATAATGTCCAATGTTTGTAATGTTTCTTTACCTGCATCCTTTAATATCGATTTCGTTAATCTAACAATAATGTCCAATGTTTGTAATGTTTCTCTACCTGCATCATTTAATATCGATTTCGTTAATCTAACAAGAATGTCCAATTTTTGTAATGTTTCTTTACCTGCATCCTTTAATATCGATTTCGTTAATCTAACAATAATGTCCAATGTTTGTAATGTTTCTCTACCTGCATCATTTAATATCGATTTCGTTAATCTAACAATAATGTCCAATGTTTGTAATGTTTCTCTACCTGCATCATTTTATATCGATTTCGTTAATCTAACAATAATGTCCAATGTTTGTAATGTTTCTCTACCTGCATCATTTAATATCGATTTCGTTAATCTAACAATAGTGTCCAATGTTTGTAATGTTTCTCTACCTGCATCATTTAATATCGATTTCGTTAATCTAACAATAGTGTCCAATGTTTGTAATGTTGCTCTACCTGCATCTCTCTCGCAAATAACGCTGTAGTTGTTTTGGCAGTAGTGATCGGCCATCAGACAGTCTGTTTCTGGACCAGTGGATGGGGCCCCGTTCCGCAATCTATCATCACATGTAATGCGGGCACATTTACCAGTCAGATTAGGCTCCGTGGAGTGCCACATCTGGGCCGAGGGCTGCGTAAGATTCTGAAGCCAGTAATATTCTAAGGAAATTAACAGAAGGTAAAATATTAATGTAATAGTGTTTGCGTCTTCTAGCTTACAGATTGTTTCCTCAAAGTATGGATCCGAAGAAAAAAGGACATAACTTGAGGAGGAAACGTGTCCGCACCAGACAAGACTTATTCTTGCAGCCGTTGTGGCAAAGTAATGTAGCATGCTTATCTGTTTTAGTGGGCGATGTAACTGAGTGGACAATTGCCTTCATAAAATCATCGCCCGCGAAATTAAGTTAATAAAGAGTAAAGAGATATTTCTTGGAAAGGATAAATTGTAATAATTATATCTTTTTTTCCAAGTATGGGCCGTCCATTTAAAGGTATTGTATCCTACTTTGATTTTTTTTTTCATATCTCAAATCCATGACGGAGAGTCTCTTTCATATATCAGATCAGAGGTTTGCCTCCATCCCGACAGAGACTCGGCATATATGGTTTGTGGCTGTGATTATAATCGAGCACGAGAAAGGTGAGGCACAGGGTGAATAATTGGGGAGAAAACTTTTACATTATTTAGAGCCATTATGACAACAGACACACAAAAAGCAAATATTGGTTTCAAACGTTTCCATAGATTGATAGATAGATAGGTAGATAGATGGTTTGAAAGCTCAAATCTAAATCTTAATAAGCATCTCTCGTATAATATAAATAATAAACATATAGGCAATATGAATCCAAGATTTGTATTGATTTACTTTGACAAGATAGAAGGCATACATTCCATTTGTTTAACATTTATTTTTCTCTTAACATTCAAACCTTACCGTATGATGAACACCTATAAATCAACTGTTATTAACGCCCGGAGTGATTTCATGTATGGTTGTAACAAAACATACTAAGTATACTCAGTTCTACATTTGTGTTGGACTATTCCACATGAAGTTTAAATTAACATGTATGTACAGATCCAAGCCGGCATATCTCAAACTGAAACCCGGGCTTGGACAATATCGGAGATCTTGACTCTCTCCATGGGCGGACCCACTAAGGGAACAATCCCAGGTGAGTCCAGACTGAGTACAAACCTTGGGAAGTGCGCTGAAGTCCCAACCAGTAGCTTTCGCGGGAGGTCGGATCGAGAAGATTCTGAACAGCTCTCAGCTCGGCTACGTCGAGAAGCTCAGCTGGATACCCGCCTGTGGACGCAGTATCCATGGTAACCCTTAATGTTGAAATAAAGTCACAGTTTGGAAAAATATCGTAATTATCGTTACGCCTGATTTTGAGGCTTTTCTTATCAGAACCAAACAACCATCAAGCCCATGAAAACTCAAGTGCTGCCATATGTTAGCCTCTAGCTCCGTGGAATTGTTGCAAGCTATGCGCTATTGGCTTCACTGATTCCACTGGTGAAAAATATTTCTATTTGTTTAGAAAAAAAAATATTTTTCTTGGAAACCATGGTCTGATCGTGAGAGGTCAAAGACTCATAGTGTTGGTGAAAGGATCTAAATCTAATTGAATGGGACAATAATTATTGGTTTTATTCTTGGTAGGAACAACAGCAACTAACGATAAAAACAACAAAAATTCCACTATGTCTTTACCCAATTTCTGACAGTTTGTTTGCGCGTCATCAAATTTTGTTCTTGCTTGAGGAAAGTAGTAACATCTTCCATCGATCTGATACCATACTTCTCTTGTTACAGAATCTGAAAGGATGGATGGATGGTTAAATGAGTATAATCAATTGCAAGTTTACATCACGTCGTAAATCTGAAATAGTGAAAGCAATCAATACACCATCCCGATAGATGTCGTCTAGTTGCGATCTAAATTGGCAAGATTGTTTTATCCGCTCAATCCAGAACCGTCACTAAAATGTTTCTCAAAGAAAGATAAGTTTGCAATGGATAAAATTTGAGACCAATGAATGATTCACAGAGTCTCAAACCTATGAAAACATTTCTGAATCATTGTAAAATTGTATCGAAACCCATACAGTACGGAGGTAACTATCAAAACGTTTTGTTTTTCTATCTTGTAAACACATTTTTTTTGCTAAGAGCCACACAGTGATCAACAGTTGTGGTGAAATTTCGAAATTTTAAATTCTTCCCAGGCTTAAAACATTTCATCAATGTCAACAAGGCTTTCGGCTTTCTCCACTTTTTTATTTAATCTCCGTTAGGAGGCTTCAGTGGATTTTATGGTTTTACGTTTAAGGGTAAACATAAATGTAAAAAATATATATATATATATATATATAAAATGAGCATCACATCAAGTCCAAAAACGATTTGTGATACTAGGTAAAGAATGAGATGTATAACAAAATATGTTAACTTTGAACATGGTGAAATTCTCAGCTGACGGTATAGCTAGTTCACCAAATATTTCTTTTTAGTGCTTGACATCCAGGATCAATTGCTGTTTTATCTCAGCTCCGGACGTGTATAAAACTGGCAGGTCTTGTAATGAGTAAAAAAGTATTTAAGATTAAAACTTTTATTAGTAAGGTCAAGAAAAAGGCAATTGCTATAACACAGCAATGAGTTTCTTTTTCTTTTTCAGTTCGAAGTAAAACATAGTTAACCGCTTGATCTAGTAAGAAGTATCACGAGGGGCATTTCTCTAACTCTGAAAACTGGATAAAAGATCGTGCTGATAAAGAATCTAGATCTGTTTAAAGTTGCCTTGTGCAATCGAAGTCGTGCATTCGACGCTCTGACTTTTTTCACCTGGAAACTAGACTTTGCACCCAAATAAATCTGTAAAGTTCGTATTAAATTTCAGAAGGTTCCGCTCTGTTTTCACATATCTAGGATGCTTAGGAAAAAGTTTTATGGCATTAAAGATTTGTCTAAGGAGGCGCGTAAAGTGATGACGTTGTCAGCATACAGGATAATTATAGATTTCTTTATCTAAAAGGCGCCCGACACGCTGGGCACTGTTCCTCTTCTTAAAAAATGGTTTGGGTGATGGTGGTGAAGGGGTTGAGAAAGAGAGAGAGAGAGAGAGAGAGAGAGAGAGAGAGAGAGAGAGAGAGAGAGAGAGAGAGAGAGAGAGAGAGAGAGAGATGGAGAGAGAATGAGAAAAAAATGAGAAAGACAAGCGGTTTTGAGATTCGCTTATTTGTTGTGTTGTAAAAGATACAGTCTATGTAATTGTCAGCGAAACAAAATAATGATGCACCATAGTTGTTTTTTTTTTCCTTTCTCTCTGTCTGTATGTCTGTTTGTCTGTCTCTGTCTGTTTGTCTGTCCGTCTATCTGTCTGTCTGTCTGTCTGTCTGTCTCTCTCTCTCTCTCTCTCTCTCTCTCTCTTTCTCTCTCTCTCTCTATGACATGATCTTTGATCTTAGTGACATGATAGAATTTTTTTTTACAATCTGGCCAAAAAAGCAATTAAAGGAAGAAAAACAGATCTTGACGAGAGGGACTGTTTCATCATTCTGTGGTAAACGGCATCATCTTTTTCTCGTCAATGCATACATGGAAACCAAATCTGTGGTAAACGGCATCATCTTTTTCTCGTCAATGCATACATGGAAACCAAATTGCTTAATGCCTAATCTTCCCACATACATTATTCATGTAGGACACAACTCACTAAGAAAAAGTGATTATTTTTATGAACTATTTTCAGATGTTTTTTTGTGAGCCTTAATTGCAAATACATGTGTATGCATAAGTATTTCAAAGTCAATACGTAAAAATCTCGAACACTTCAATTCTCAAGTCTCAGCTTGCGAAGTAGCCAAATAAAACTATATAACAAAAATGCCTTAAAGTAACGGTCTTCCCACATTTTGTGAGATTGGTAGGTATAGTATTTCCATTACAAACATGTCTTAGCCGCTTTCAGAGACATAAAATAATTTTGTATCGTGAAATTTGTCACAGGCATTCCTCAAACTTTGAAAATTTAGCTGTTTATTGTTGGCAGGCTGCAATCGATAGAATTTGTTTAAACCGTTTATTGATCAGTCAGTAATGCAATGATGAACTAATCTGTCATACACCATGATTGAATAATTATGCTGATTGAGTCAGGAGTTCTATAGGGATGGACAAAACCTCTTCTCTTATAGGCAGAGACAAAGAAGTATGTTATGTAAACTCATATTTTAGTACAAAGAAAATAAAATTAGTTGTCGGGCGTCTTTAACTGGTGGAAAACTCTTAATTTGCATAATTCATTATTTTAATCTAAAAAAGTAGTTATGAGCTTCAATAAGTACCATCATTTTTAATTAAAAGCTGATGATTTCAAATTTACTAATTCAATAATTTTCATATTTCAGTGGGCTGACATACCTGCTCTCTGAAAGAAGATCATCAGAAAAACACATAGCAAGTTTAGGTTCACCTCTGTTTCAATCATAATGTGTTGGTGTAGAGTCCAGCTTCCTTTCGACTGTCTCTGTACACATTAGATTTTATCGTAGGCCACGGAGAAGGGTGCCTCTCTCCTCTAGGGAGCAGCTAGCCGACGGGGGTGGGGGTGGAGGAGGGGGGAGGGAAAAGAAAATTCCGTCTGAAATTTTATTAAATCAATGGAAATTCTAGACTAATAGCATATTATTGTAACTTTGCATTAGAACATGTTGATTGAGTAAATTGTGAATAAAATAGAAGAAGCGTGTCTTCTAAGCATCAATGTGAATTTTCAATCCCAATTAATTCAACGTAGAAGATTTCCAGTTAAAAAATTCACGATCGTGATTACGAGTAGCCCGGGTGTGTATGAACGGGTATTGTCTCAAGCGCTATAGATTTTTCTTATTGTCTTCAAGGTCGCAAGTGAGAGAAAGCAACTATACTGAGTGACCTTTATCCTTTCAAGCGATGAATTATAAATCTATAGACTCAATAGGACTCACATGATTTGAAATGCTGTATGCAGCAGCCTTTAATTATTGAAACACTGCGGTCCTGATCCTCTGCAGCTTTTGTGTTCAGTAAAATAATGAAACAATGCTGATCACATTTTGCTTGTACATAGTAAGCATAACAACAAAAGTTCACAATTATTCAGGGAAGGCAATTTTCTGGTAGGTTCTGGCACATGGAATTCAATAATTCTGCTCCCAGTCTAAGCCTGACTATCAAGTAACAGATTTTTTTCACTGAGGAAATTCAAGCGTTTATGAGCAAAGACGCCTGCATCAAATCTCAGGAGTTTGTAAAATTATTCAGCATAATCAGTGTATAAAACATATCAATATAGAGATTTTTTACAACAAAATTAAACTTTTACTAACGTCTTCTAATTACTCCTGAATGGTAGAGAGAATCAATTATTTCTAGCTAGAAGGTTTACCTCTCTCTGAAATCACATAACCGATATCTACTCTGTCTGATCAGCTAGTGATAGTCTATAACAAACAAACCAATTAAACATGTAAGCGTGTGATAGGTTTTGATTTACATAATTATGGAGTGTCAGTAGAAGCTGCATCTCTGATAGTCTGATATTCGTTGCCCAGCATCTCATAGATCAAGTGTACTGTTAAACAGTTTTGGGAATGATCACCCTAGATGGATCTATCGCTGAAATCGAGCTCATTAATTATGGCTGCTTAATTTCATAGACTAAATCTTAATCCTCAAGGACTGAGAAAAGACAAATATCTGCAAATATCTGATCAGACATTTACTTAAAGATTCAATGGACTATTTATTAGCGCTTGAAAAAATATATCTTCTAGACAGTGAGGTTCGAATAGCCCAGAGAATGTGGAGGTACTACCCATGTCTACCAGGGCACTGGACAAAGCAAAGGAGTCCATATCCTCTTTCCGTAAATCTATAGTGAAAAAGCATGTAAAAGTGAGAGATGAATCATTTCAATTGCTGAGCGCGAGGGTGGTTCATTTACCATTTCCAATGAGAATAGATTAGGTAGAGAACATAAAAATGAAAGCCATTGTTTTATTTCCTTTGAGTTTGAAAACTTCATTAAGGACGCGCAAGAACAGGTGGAAGTCCTAACTTAATATGATTAAGGGGGGGGGGTTATACTGATAGAGACAATACTCTAGGCACTACAGCAGGAAAAATCCACTCAACATCTATCATAACTATCCAGCTTTGAAAACTTTGTAAAGATATGCAGATTGGCAAGTTCCTGGAGAGCACATCATTCTTAGGGGGAGGGGATGGATGGGATGGCAAAAGGAATTATTTTTATGCTTAGAAAATTGGGATATGTTGTTGCAAGACCACTCAATATAAACAAGTCTTCTTTGACATGAGATGAACCACAATGAATTTCAGCGCCTTCAAATAGGGCCCCTGTTTACATAAATCTTTAATGATCAGTCCCATAAAGAGATGATTAACATAGATCTGATCAAAACAAAGGATGAAAATCTTAACTTATATGTAACCCGTAAATGGCAGATGATTTCAATCGAAATGACAGAGACAGCACAAAATTATGGACAGGCAAGAAGTCACAAGAAATGGAAGGAATGTGGCTAAACAATGCGATTTAAATCATCGGATGATGTTGTTGCAAAAGAGCTAACTACATCAGCTGGATAATCAGAAAAATATTCTTGAGTGAGAGCAAGGTCTTGGGATAGATTTTTAGAAGAAACAAGTGGTGCTCAGTTATGGTCAGGAACCTAATAGACAGCAAACCGTTCCTTAAACTAGACCAAGTGTTGAAGTAAAATACTATAAAAAAAAAACCTTCTTCACTCTAGAAGAGATTTCAGATATTTCAGTGAACGCACATACATAATGGAGGTATCAGAGGAAATACGTATTTGCTAAGAAAAGTTCTATTAAGAAAGTAAGTAAAATAAACAGATTTATCATATATCGTATAGGTTCATCTCAAACATAAACATTTCCATAGAAACACAAGAATACAAGAAACTCTACGACTCTCAACTACATGGAAGATGTAAAATCTATCAAATCAAATCATCGTTCGACCCTAACTGGGGATTATTAACTAATCTTAGCATTTCTTTTCAATTTAAATAAAAATTTTACTTTTATACCTACTTAATAGTGATTTCGAAAACGGCTGTCTCTCGCTTTCTCAAAAAAAAAAAAGAAATAAGTTTTTACTTAATTTCGTAAAGAAAAGGAACTTTGATATAATAAGCGAAGAAACTGGCGGATTATTTCTTTAGAAATATTCATTTTAAGATATAAGAGAAATCCCTTTCAGTTATATGAATAAACCGCTGCAATATCTCTTTGTAATATCACACATTTACTTGTAAAATGATGACAAACAAAGGATAGGAGGAAACACTGGTAGAGCTCAGAATCATGTCTAAAAATTGTATTAATCCTAAGCGATGAAAACAAATCTATAATTAGAAATACAAGCTGATAACCCCAGTCTACGAACGGTACCCTCGTGTCAATTTGTCAGATCTGGGATGCGCATGTGTATAAAATAGGCCAATAAATGATCTGGTTATCTTTTCTGTTACTTAGGCCTACATCATCTAGATATATGCCTCCACCTATCTATCTTTACCTAGAAAGTAAAAATATGGATCTGGATAATCCTTATTCTAAAGCAAAATTAAGATCTATAACCTAAAGTATCCTAATGAAATTCTAAGCCTAAAAGTTAAACTTAGATCTAGATCTAGATTTTAACCTGTTGATTTGAGTCTAGGCCCTAGATCTAGAATTTATGCTCAAGCATTTGTTTTAGATTCTTAACTAACTTTGATGATATTCTATAACATGACATCTATTCCAGATGGTTTTAGAACTGCCGCCACCTACATAGATCTACTTTCATTTTTATTCCTGCTTATCTCTGGACACCTTTGCTTACAGGAAGTAGTTCGCACATTACCCTTATTCTTTTAAGAAAATGATAATCACTTTTTTTGCATTTAATTATCGAAAAACATTTTTTGCTGAAAAATAATATTGCCACTCGAATCTTGGGGGCAATTAACATTTAGATAAATTTGACGTGCCTATGTAGTCTAGAAACGCTCGGTTAAATGGTTTTCATTTTTTTCGCCTAGCTCCATTATATATAGGTGAAACTACAATAAAAAATTCAAGTAAAGTAAAAGCAGATAGGACATTGGTTTTGTGCAAAAATACAGTACTAATCACTAATCGGGAAAATACTGATCAGTATGAACCGAACGGCGCAGTTTTAAAAAAATATATATATTTTTATGTCATTACGGAAAACATCAACATTTTTGCCATGTTTTAACTTTCTATCAACCCTATGAAATTTGACAATCTTATAAAGTTAACTTGCTTGACCGTTATGGTAAACACTCTGTATAGAAATTAGCTGCATATTAAAGAGCCCTTTCACATGTTGCACCTTACGACCCGACAACTTACTTCAAATTGTGAAATAAACTTTAGTTGATCATTTGCTAGAAAACGGAAAACTCTAAAATATTAGATATAAAAAATGGTTTTTCACTATAAAAGGTATCATAAGTCTTTGCTACATCGAACATAAATTGAAAAGAAACCATTCATTAAGTTTGTAAAATCAACTCAGCAAACATAGTATTGTAAAATGTTGAAATATACTTAAACATTGCGCAATAAACGAAATTTTCTTGATTACAAATAAAACAATAGTTTAGTACTTTTATATCTAGAGCACCTGTTAACTAACCACTTGATCAAAGTTTGAGAACACAGTCTCCTAATTGGCAGCTATCAAGAACTAAAAGCTATAATACAAGACTTAAAGCTTAAACCAGATTTAAAGATTGTTAATTGCCCAATTTTATTATTTTTTTTAATTTTGAAAAAGAAAATCTATCTTCAAGGTTATACGGTAAATATTTTCCAAACAATGCGTTTTTACGACAAAGTTTACAGCCACTGCCTGTGCCTTCTTCAATAGAAAGTCCGCATTACAAGAATGCATTGTATTCCCAGCCGCAGGGCTGAGGCCATTGAACTGCTCGCTTTTGATATGGGTTCTATTAAACGATCCCTGCACTGAGAAATATTGATGCGGCTTGAGTTGAATAAACGTGGTTTTTCACATTGTTTCCCGCGATGGTAGAGGATTTCATAGTTGGCTCGTGAAGAAATCAAACATTTCTGTAGTGGTGTTAGAACTTCCTTGATCTAACAACCTCACCTAGATGTGAAGTGATTAAGTAACTCTGCTCACAGCTATCCTGGAGGATTACATCAACATATTAAGATTCCAGTTCAAGCACGGACACACAATGTCAACCCCGTCCGATAGCAAGCTCAATCGCGGGTTTAGGGCCTCTTTCTGGACTCGAAATTGTCCCACTTTGACAAAGTAACCAATCCTCTTTTTATTCCCCCCACCTCCTTAAACTGACTTCTTTTCTCTCTCTCTCTCTCTCTCTCTCTCTCTCTCTCTCTCTCTCTCTCTCTCTCTCTCTCTCTCTCTCTCTCTCTCTCTCTCTCTCTCTCTCTCTCTCTTTTCCCAATCTCTATATCCAACCCACACACTCTCACTCACTCGGTCTGAGCAGTAGCGTCATGGGGAAACTTCGACTGGCTTCATATAGATTGGTCGGCATATGTTTAAAGACAAAGCTACCCCCCCCCCCCCACCTCTTTAAGGGCAACAGATCCACGTTTGTGCCTTGTCTTGCTGCTCATCTATTTCTTCACTCATTTACTGGAATTAGAATTTGTTTTCTTTGTCTCTTTCTCCCTCTCTCTCTATCTCTCTCTCTCTCTCTCTCTCTCTTTCTCTCTCTCTCACTCTCTCATTCTCTCTCTGTCTCTATCTGCATTCTATCTCTTTAAATATCTCCTTCTCTTTCTCACACTTTCTCTCTCTCTCTCTCTCTCTCTCTCTCTCTCTCTCTCTCTCTCTCTCTCTCTCTCTCTCTCTCTCTCTCTCTCTCTCTCTCTCTGGTACTAATCCAGAGTGGCTTAAGCAATCAGGAAGTCACATTGTTAAATTCCTATCAATAAAAACATAAAGAGAACTGGGCCTGCTCTCTAGAGAAACTCGAAATTTTAACTTGCCTGTCTTACGATTAATCAGAGGTCACGCTCGACGAATACCAGTCAGAAAAATGCGAAAACACATTGATTTCAAGCGCAATACGAGAGATTGGCCATTCTGTAGGAGCGCCAGAGGCTGGGAGATAGAGCGCCCGCTTTGATAATCCTCAAGGACTTTCTTCGTGGGTTCAAGCCCCACTCCAGTGGATGAGTTTCGAAACCTCATCTTTCCAGATCCATCCAGCCCAACGGCGGTTCATGTTGATATAGAACTAGGCTTAATAAAGCCCTCTTGTGGACGGTTTATATCAAACAAAAATCAATTAAAGCACTATCACTATTCTTTGCACAAGCTCCACTCAAAATGCATTATTCAATGAGGCAAAACCTTTGAACAATCTTTGTGTTTTCATCATGACAATGTTCACTTGTCTCCTTGTTTGGTTAAGGCCTGGATAAGGCGACTGAGAATGGGGAAAAGATTTAATTTTTCTAAGAATATTTCATGTCCCAACTGCGTTATATTTTATTTGAAACAGCGTATCTTTAGTAAAAGAATAGCCTTATAGTTTGGTTTCAACACAATGAACATAGTTAGGGTATGACTAACAAATTAAGACACCTAACCAAACGTTGATAATATCGAGTGTTAAACTCACGACCAAAAAGCTCTGAAAACAATTATTAGAACTGTACAAATGGCCACGAGGTCACTCGTGTGGTATGATGGGCAGATATATCAATCACGTGTACCAAATATAAACGAAAAAAAAAGGAATAAAGATAATAACAAACGCTATATTCCACTTTTTGTGTTTTCTTCTTATTCTTGTTTCAATGTGCACCAAGCGACAAGCCGGTTAATTCAATGAATTTGAAACAACAACAAAATTATTGTTTTTTACACTGTTGTTTCGTATCAATCCAGAACGGAAACGTCGCTCCGTAAACGAAATCAATCCACATCGATTGCTATGTTTTTCCTCAGTCTGTAAATCAGATAGGCGTGAAAAAAAAAAACGATTGTTCGAGCCAATTTGCTTTAATGTTATTTTCATCGAACCGTGATAATCTGAAGTAGGAATTATCACAGGGAGAGAGAGAGAGAGAGAGAGAGAGAGAGAGAGAGAGAGAGAGAGAGAGAGAGAGAGAGAGAGAGAGAGAGAGAGAGAGAGAGACAGAGAGAGAGACAGACAGACAGACAGACAGACAGACAGACAGACAGAAGACAGAGACAGACTGACAGACAGACAGATGCAGAGACGGGAACATAAGGCAAGCATTTTTTCGACCATATCCAGTTGTGCTTTGTTAATACAATAAAAAAAAAGACTTTAGGTTAATGTAGATGTGTGTGTCTTGTCTCTTATTATCTACCATTCTTTATCATGATATGTATTAAAAAGATTCCTGCTTCAATTGTGATGTATTAGATAGTCATACAATAAAAAGGAGACTAACGAAGACAATATTATCTTTTCAATTTTTTAAGGATTTTGTATAATATTTTTTTCGGCCTTAAATTTACTCACCTGTAATCATTGGAAGTAGAATCAAAGATTTTTTGAAATCCCATCGCCGCTTAACAAGAGAATTAACATAACTTATTTCTTCAAATTAAACCTTCGTTCTAAATCCACTAAAATTTCCACACAAACTCATTATGTCCTCTTTTTGCCGATCAAACTCAAACTTGCAATGTTGAGACTTAAAATTGGATTTTTTTTTTCAACTTCGAAAAGGTCAGACGACGTGTATTTAGAGATATCACAAGCCAGAAAAATGCAAGAGCAATTAAAATTCTGTTGTAATAGATATTTATATTGTATTACTTCCTGAATATTTCATATCGATGTCAATATTTACATATTATACTTTTAAGTTAAAATGAAAATTTTCAAGAGGTTTTCGAGCAGTCCATTTACCTGAAAATCACGGATCTTTTTCATTGTAATTTAAATCTTTCATAATCTTAATGATTTTATTCTGTATTTGACATTAGAAGATAGTTCTCTTCAAAAACCGCTACTTTTAAAAAGCTGTTATGAACGCTTTTTCACCATGTGAATGATTGCTCTAATAAAATCATGTCAAGAATTTGGATTTATTAACTTTATTCATTTACAATAGGTTTTTGGGCAAAATTTTGGGGGCTTCATTGAAAATTCGTAAGAACTTTATTAAGCGTTATCCCCTGCATACGATTGTCCTTAATTTTCGTTACGTTTATTATTCCTGCCTTCAGACGGGATTCTCTGTGCACTTTGCGACGCTTTCTGATTATTCTCAAGTCTGGCGCACACATTGCTGTACATCGACTGCGTGCTCAAATGTTCTTATTTGTCGAGGTTGTCAACCAATGTTTTGGTTTAACTCTCCAAAGTCTGGAAAATCATTATTTTTTTTAATTGCAGGGATATAAGACCTGACCTTTTCACAATGCTTGAAAATTGAAGGGTTTTTTTCAATGTTGTTTTAATTTAAAAGATGAAAACACCTTTTTTATAATTCATTTCTCTTTTCTTCTATTTGCATGTATAGATGTATACATCATTCAGTCATTACCCCTAAGCTGCTGATTCATGCATTTTTCATGGCCATTTTAATTCTTGGGTATAAAAGGTTAATGGCAATAAAAGTTAAACCACCTCTGCTGGAATAGAAATACATGAGAGGAAAAATCGTTTCATCTGGCATTGACTATTGTTAGAAACTCCAAGAAAACAAGCTTGCACACCATTGTTTAATGTGCACTAAAGACCGACTTCGACTTCTCTGGTTTTCTTTTGTTTTCAAATTTTTTTTTGAATTATAGTACATTTCTTAAGGAATTCGATCCATTTCATCAATTGAAAAAATAAACACAAAAAAGCGTTTTACAAAGAGCTACATCCGATATGTGCTCAAAGTATTTTACAAAGATTGCACGACAAGTAAGTAAATCAATCTAATGTTGTAACTTTTCATAAAGCAATATTCACAAAGAAAATTAGAAGAGAAGTGTTTTTTGCTAAATGTAGCAAATCCCCGAATCTCTTGTATTATGTCATGTAGGCAATCGAACGATTTACATGTATGTGGAAAGATGGATGCGCCCTTGTGGATGTTGAAACCAGCATTTGGGTTACGAGGGGTAGGAGGGGTGGGAGCAAAGGGGGGGGGGGGAGGGGGGGGTGATATTAATACAATGATCAATATTCGATGAAACATAAAACTTAAGTACACAATTCATTAATTTACTGAATGAGATTAATTGTATCAACGCATTAAGGCACAAAATATCCTGGGGTATAATTATATCGAGTGGCAAACGTTGTAGACTCTGGTACAGATTGTTCAGTTCCTGGTGGAAGTGGATTCTTGTTTTGATCTCCCATGTAATGGAGCTACTTTTGGTTTCGGGTTAGTGAGAGAAAGAGGGAGTTTGTTGAAAAATAAATAAACGCAGGAGAAGAAGAACAAAGAAAAAATAGAAACAGACAGACAGACACACAGGCAGACAAATAGAAAGACAAACAACGAATCTTGAATGGAAGTAGAGACAAATGGCTTAAGAAAAGTATTAAAAAATAAATTTTGATAGAAAGATTAAGTGACCAGGAGGGAGGAGAAACTGTGGTGACTATACAATCATGAAGACAGATCTGAGAAAGGAGAGAAGAGAGAAAGGAAGTGAGAGAGCGGGGCGATTTTTAATGAGAAAGAATAAAGATGGAAAAAAAAAAGATGAAGAGAAAAAAACTATTGAGGGCGACTTCAGGAAGAGAAAGAAAGAGTCAGAGACTGAGAAGAGAACAGATAGTATAAAACAGTTATAAAGTTTAACTAGACAGTTTCTTAGAATAACAACTAGTTACAAAAGGGCTTCCTAAGAGTATTATTTAGTTATTGGTTTGTTTTGTTTCTTTCCTAAAAGCAGTTTACTTTAAAGATTCTAAAAGATATTATCGGTGGTCTTATCTGTTTTCTTCTTACTTTACTTGGAGATGTGAGTCTTGCAATTTACTCTTCTCATGGTTAAGTGTTTTTATTAGTTTTTGCTCCCTTAAGGTGTTTTTTTTTCAAATGTGCTTTATTGCTTGTCTAATGCGATCTAAAAATCATATGCTCAAGCCAAGAATCGAACACGGGATCACCTAGGTTGAGTCCAAGGCTCTGAACTCAAACAGATGATTGTGTGATCGCTTACTTGATTTACGCAACACAAGTTTCGTCACGAGCCTCCGACATTGATGTCTATAATTATCGCCTAATCGAATCTGATGCCAGGCCTCTTGTCATTCAAGCGAGGGTCTTCGGGTGCATTAGAAAGTGAGTTATGTGGTGAAAGAAATAAAAGCGATATTATGATAACGATCAAAAGCACGCACAGTTTGACGTGACATAAACAGTTCCAAACATCAATAAAACTGAATAGTTCACGCAAGGACGCATTACATAGCTCTGGTATGTCCTTAATGGAAGACATGATTGTATAACTTGTGACACACAGACACACACACACACACACACACACACACGAAATGAACCTTCACAAAGAACAAAAAAAAAGTCAAAAGGTGAAATCAGTTTCCTTTGTCATTTAACCTTATAACGATTTCTATAGGAATAATTAATTGTGTTAGGTCGCCAGTCACGAAGTTGTTGTGCTTGGTTCTCAGTTATTTCAGCCAGCCTGGAAGCATTTCGCAGATTTGGCCTTTAGTACAGAGAAACGTTATCCAGGGCCACACGTACACGGAAAGGTGGCGGAGGTTGTGGAGGACTTTTGTTGTTTGCGGTTAAACCAAACTTCCGTTTCTGCGCCATGATTGATACAAAATCATACTTGATAAACCCAACAGCAGTGAATAAAGGCAAGTGGCCCATAAAAAGTTTTAAAAAATCAGTGGTTTTCTGCCCTTAACTTAATTTCTGTCAGATTCGTATGAGGGGATTAAAGGTGAAGAATAGAGCGGATTTTGTTTTGTCTTCTTTTCTTTGAGTAAAGTTACGCCTTTTAAAATGTTTGTAAATTCTTTGTTTTTATATCGTTTGACATCGATCGTGTAAAATATAAAAACTCATAGAAGCACATAAATGTCACCATAACAGCAAGAAGACGATTTTATAAGAAGTATTAGGAATAGACGGGTTATAGCTGGGAGCACAGGATAATAAACGAACAGAATTACAAATCATCTCTTCGTGTGAGATCGCCAAAGTCCGGAGTCCGGAAAGCCGCCATTTCTTAAAATTTTGTAAACAAATCCATGGTCACAATGGTGCATCTTACATCTCATATTGACAAACATCTGTCTATTTTGTTTTTATTGGTTTATCAGAATGTTTAAAGTAAGAAAGAGAAATGAGAGAAAAAGAGAGACAGAATGAGAGAGAGAGAGAGAATTTTTTGATAGCTTTCTATCCTATACCCATAAATTATTACAATAAGCAAAAGAAAAAGAGAAAAAGAAAGAGAAGAAAGAGATACTCTCTAAGCTGATTCTCTTTTATTTTCGTCTGATCGATTCTTCCCATCTTTAATTTTAACAAATTTACGACAAGAATTAAAAAAACAGAAATTAATATAATTTTCACAATAATAATCATGTTTAGAGGTTTTTTGTTTTTTTTTTAGTTGGAAATAAGTGCATTGTTTATGGATTAATGACATAAATTAAGCATGGCAACAAATCACTTATTGACGTCGTCAGACAAACTTATATGGTAGACGAGATTGGGTTTCGGTACAGGTCTTATGAACCATTTCTGTGGGACTTGTGAATCGGTATTATTATTCTTGCAGTAATAGTGAAATATTATGTTCACTGACAAACTTTAATCCAATTTCCAAAGAGTCTTCATTGATTGCCTGTATCGAGAATTGAAGTTATAGTGAATTATTATGTTTACTGATGCATTGATTAAGGTAAAAAGTGAACTTAAGTGTGAGCACAAGGCAAAGAGAAATAAATACTTAGGAGTTTGTCTAAATGTTTCATCACCGTCATCAAATTGGGATTCAAACCTTCGGGCTAGAGTGTATCCCATGAGTGGTGCTTGGCAAGTTATAAACACAGCAGCCACCAGAATTACGGAACGTAAAACTTGAGTTTCTCTGCTCGATAATATTAGTTGCTTCCCTTTCTCCGATGAAGGCAGTTTCTTCCCTTTGTATGGTGCTGCCTGGTTTCTAAGCTCCAAAGGTGGAGAACGGTCCCGCTCGTTGTTCCCATCAACATCTCTGGTAGCAGGAGAAGTTGCTCCAAGCGAACACCGAAACCGGACAGAGGCTCGGAGTTTGGTCACCATGACAGCCAAACAAGCTATCACCATGACAATAGAAGCCCAATTAAGAATGTTGCGATTGAGTATATCATGAAGTTTTTCAGCCAGACCTCCATCTTCAAACTCCTTGTACACAGCTCGGGTGCTGTTTGATTTGGGATCCAGTTCTAGAATGATGCGCTTAGTCATGAACACCGGGACGCGAATCAGAATGACGGAGACGAAGAAGGTGATGAAAGTAATGATTGCCGTGCGAGATGTAAAGGTGGTCTTCACGGTAAAGGGCATGGCCACACAGGCGCATCTCACCACGGAGATGTAGACGGTAATGAGGATGGAGGTCTCGTAGAAAACAAACGAGTACCAGTAGAAAGGGATGCTTATGACATTCTTGTCAACCAGCCAATTAAAGCGAGTGCCCTGTTTCTGCTCCACATAGTGCATGATTGTGACGGCAGTGAAGAAAGGGGAAATAACCACCAGATACATGAGATCTGAGGCTGACAGTGATAAGAAAGATACTGTCACGTTGTCCCTGGCTCCAGTTCTAGTGAACACAGCGATGTTGAGGATGTTGGCTATGATTCCGAACACTAAAATTGGAAGAAATAGGGCTGCCACGACATCCATAATATAATAATAGAGAGCTCGGAACGGCAGATTGGCCAGATCAAAGCTGAAATCTTCAGGGGCAGCGATGCTTGTGTTTTGTTTGGTTCGATTAGGAAAAAATATCAAAAGTGCCATTACTCAGTTTGTAGATGTATTGGCAAGATAACTGAAAATTATATTAAAATAAGAAATTTCAGTGAAGTGCAAAAATGATCAAAATTTCGAGTTCTATAAATTTATGTCTCATAAAATGCTTAGAAACATTGCACCAAATTAATATCTTTTTTCTTTGTTTCTTTAATGTCTGTAGTTCATTTATTCTCATTCATCACTCGTTCTATGTATTAATTAATCAACCAATCAATCGATATATCAGATTCTATCTATCTATCTATCTATAAATCTTTCGACCTAAACCTTAGCCTATGAAATTGACCATCATTCTGTAAATCAATTTACCTATTTATTTCTCAGATTAACTATCAAGAGGTCAGACTTGTCTTCTCTCATGCCCTGAAGTAACGAAAACTTACATTTTCTTGTCTTACTTTGCTTACAGTCAAAGGTTTATTCTTCCTGAGCTTAATTTAACCTATCCTTTCCTTACCTTGGAATTAAAGTCTGTGTGGATCCAGCTTCAGATTTAACATGAGGTGTTTTTTGCCATATCAACTGATTCTGTATCTCTCTGTGTAATCTTTTTCGTCCTATTTTGTTTAGATTCAATGAAGGTTAATGTGAGGACAGAGACGTCTCTTTTCTATCTGGTTTCTGCATTGATCTGAAAAGAAACTATGAGCTACCGGTGGTGATGAGTTTCCCATTAAAACATCTCTTTCTAGCAGTGACTTATTGATCCCTTTTGGGTTTCTTGTATCAAACAACACCAGGTATGTTATGGAATAATTAGGATTTTCTTCTCCTAATAACACCGTCTCTAGTTAGCTCGTGAATATCAAAAGAGTATAATTGGCTCATAGTAAATATGCACCAATAAGTAGATTACATTTTACTTTTATTTATCGGAGGCTAAAGCGCTCCTTATAGACATCAAAGAAGTTAATTTGCAGTCGAAAAATATTGATCCTAAATAGGCATGCATGGAAGCTTCAATTACATCTAATTGTAAGAAAGTTCCTGTAAAAAATAATTTCTTGCTCTTTTCCTTCTAATTAGACATTAATGACAATTATTTGGCATACTCAGTTCAGCACAGAAAATAAGTAGAGCAACACCCATTAATGAGGAAATGAATTCTTCAACCCAAAGTGATTCGTCTCCCGCTTTGTCTGGAAATGCATTTCAATTGCTTGTTCAAACCAAATTCTGTTTTCTTCATGCCAGCCTAATTCGTCAAGCCTACAAGGTGTAATTCATTACGTTATGCTATTTGCCTTCCAATGACATTCTCACAAAGAACTGTCAATCATGTCGTGCGCAGAGGATCGAAAAGTTGCATGTGTAAATAGAAAGCATACTTAATTACGAGCGCATGTTTCATAATTGTTTCTATTTGTTTTATTCAATATACAGATCTTAAGTCTAAATATTTAATTACTTTGCGATGCATTTGAGGAAATTTGTTTAAAACCTTACTCAGTCTTTCTGTAGATGACTGGAATAGAGACGCAATGACCTGTTTGAAGGGGTAGAAATCTTAAAACAACGGTGACAATCAACAGCAGGTGATCGGATGAACTATCCGAATTTCAATAGGCTAGATGTTTTATTCATAATATTCTCGGTGAATTTTGTCGACATCTTTCGATATTCCATGTGATCATAGACAGTATATTTCAATACCAGAAGAACACGCTATTGCTCCTGATTTGTGTAGGAAACAGCCATTAATTTTCGTCTGCTGTACATATACATTATTTAGGGTATGAACTTTGAACGTTCCTCATTATATCCTAGCAGGGAATTGAAACCTGTACTTCCTATCAGAAAGATCTGGTGAAGTTTCCTAAGGAGTCAGGAAAATGAAGAGGAAATGGTCGTGACAGACACAACTAGTAGAAAAGCAGGAGAGATGCATAAACGAAAAAGAGAGATTTGTCAGGATTGGGGAGCGGGAATAAGAGAAGACGGAAAACAGGAAAACGTCGATGGAACGTGTATAGGAGATGGGTGGACTACATCGATGATAGGCATGATAGAGAGAGCAGAACAGATATAGAAGGATTGCACATATGACACACATGATGCAGAGAGCAGAATAGATTTAGAAGAATTGCACTGATAACACACATGCAGAGATCAGGACATATATAGAAGGATTGCTCCAATAATTGACTTGCAGATAACAGAACAGATATAGGAGGATTGCACAGAGTACAGACATACAGAGAGCAGAGATATAGAACGATGGCACCGATGATAGACATGCATGGAGCAGAAAAAAAAATAAAGGAAGATTGCAGGAGCAGGACCGTTATAGGGCGGATTGCACCATTAATACACATGATGCAGAGAGCAGATATATAATGGTAGGACTACACTGATGATAGGCATGAAGATAACAGAGCAGTTAAAGGGCGGATTGCACCATTGATACACATGATACAGATAGCATATATATATAAAGGTAGTACTACACCGATGTTAGACATGAAGATAACAGAACAATTAAAGGGCGGATTGCACCATTGATACACATGAGGCAAAGATCGGAACAGATATAGAAGTATTGCAAACATAATAGACATACAGAGATGAGGACAGAATATAGAAGGATTGCACCGATAATTGACATGCAGATAACAGAACAGATATAGGAGGATTGCACAGAGTACAGACATGCAGAGAGCAGAACAGATATAGAACGATGGCACCGATGATAGACATGATGCAAAGATCGGAACAGATATAGAAGTATTGCGACGATGAAAGACATACAGAGATCAGGAAAGATATAGAAGTATTGCACTGATGACAGACATGGAAAATAGGGAAGATTGCAGGAGCAGGACAGTTATAGGGCGGATTGCACCTTTGATACACATGATACAGATAGCAGACTTATAACGGTAGGACTACATCGATGATAAACATGAAGAGAGCAGAACAATTATAAGGCGGGTTGCACCATAGATACACATGATACTGAGAGCAGACTTATAAAGCTAGGACTACATCGATGATAAACATGAAGAGAGCAGAACAATTATAAGGCGGGTTGCACCATAGATACACATGATACAGAGAGCAGACTTATAAAGCTAGGACTTCACTGATGATAGACATAAAGATAGCAGAACAATTATAGGGCGGGTTGCACAGTGTATAGACGTTTACAGATTTCGTTAGTGCGAATCCATAGGCACGAGCCGATAATTTACTGGACAGAAACGATAAATTAGAGCATAATTATTGATTTTTGGACTTGATTTTTTTCTTCTTAATGGAAACAATGAATTTAATGAAAGTTGGAATTGTATCTGGAAAAACTTTGATCGTTTTCTATTTAAGACTACAACATATTTTGTTCCTTTTTCTGAACAACAAATTAGTGTTATGGGATTCAAAATGAAAAACTTTTAACACCCATTAACACGCGCCAAATTATTGAATTTAAAGGGTTCCGTAACTAGTTTTAAGTTTACTAAAGCGATGATGTGTATTCAATAATTTGATAGAAAAAAAAACAATTTGAGATAATGAGGCTTAGGCCTCATTAGAGTTATAGAAAACTTTTTCATTTAACTACGTAGCATTATAAGGCAGTATTAGTCAGAATGCAGTTTTTTGTTCAGCCCATGAGCCACTCAATATCAGTGTACAGCCGTCCTAGTTGTTCCCAAAGTTTAGACGATAGAGCTTATTATAATCTGCAATATTAAGTGTTTTTTTACTATGTTTAGTCGGCTTGGTCTTAGGTATTCAAATCTATTCATTCGAGCAAGATGATTGTAATATGTTGATAACAAACTCGTTTAAATTATGTCTTTGTTTTACTGATGAACATAAACCATTTAGTCCTTAATTGACTTAGAATTCTCAATTTTTGTCATCGACACTGAAAGAAATGGAAGTTTATTACTTGCTCAATGCATATTTTTGAACTGCTAAGCAATTGTCACATATCTTACAAATTACAGCAGCGACATAAAAAATAGCAACTAGAACAACAGAAATCAGCTGCAACAGAGCAACTTTACGTACGGAGAATAAAGGAAACAGATCCGATGACTTTGCGTTTTAACCTTTTTTAAAGTATGATCGTTTTTTTTTATTCTCTTCTTTTATGCCTTTTCTATTCTTGAGTTATTTCTCAACAAAGGGGTGGTTAGAGGCATGTATGTTAATTCAATCTAAGGGGTATCTTTTAGTTCGGATAAATTTGTTTTGGGGATAAATTGCTTTATTTTTCCTTTGAGTTTACTAGAAAGTCCCAGGTAGGTAGTTTAAACTTTTATTAATAAAAAATAAATATTCCTTCTCGGGCTTCAAAGAACTACTGGAAGATTAATAGAAAATAATATCTCACGCGACAAGCAATATTTCCTTCCCGGAAACTAAATTAGAAGACAAGTCTTAAATTGAGTAGAAGGAACCCAAACCCTGTAATGCTCTTAAAGCTTGAATGAGTTGTGAACGAGCTCAGAAAACTGTCTGCTGTGTGTCGAAGTTTCTTTCTTGATAGTTCAAGGCGGTAAAAGTTTGTGACATCATAGACCAGAGATGATAAAGGTTCTGAGACATCAAGTATTCACAGCTATACAACAACGTTATTTCAATCCACGTTTGTAACTTTTTAGGCTCTTAAACTCGGAAACCCACGCAAATCAAAAGTTATGAAACTAATTTGGTCCATTCTGTTCAATAATTTCGTGAGGGCCTTGCTTTTCCGTGGAGAGGTTATAATCTTGCCATGATAGACACGCTCTTCAGACAAAATAGGTGAGAAGGCTGAGAGTGCCGGGGGGAAGGTGGGGGGGGAGGGGGGATAGAGAGAGAATGAGAAAGAAGGAATAAGGTTGAGCGATTTATAGAAAGATTCATATCACGTGTCTCCCTTCCGTTATTTCCCGTGTCTTTCCTTACCCTGGAGGATAAAAACAAAACTCCGCTTTTACCAGGGACTGGCCAACCTATATACCGGAGGCTACAACGTTTGCCACTCGACATCTACTCCGGGACCTTTTGTTTACCGGGGTTGAACCAGTTAACCTGTTCACGATAAGGAATGGAGATTTTGGCATTTGTGTTACGCCTCGAATCGATCGCTTGAATTATGAACATCATGCAGAACCGGTGCAACATCCACACTGGCGCAGCCACTTCCGTTCATTTGATTGTTAGATCATACAGACCTGATAATACATTGATCCTATATACTGCCAATAATTAAAAATAGCTCAGAAATGCTACCTGTTCTCTTAGTAAATATTGTTTTATAAACAGACAAAAAATAAAATAAAAAAGAAACTCTCAAAGACTTACACATGCGAATTCTCTCTCTTTCTATCTTTGTCTCTCTTTCTCTATGTCTACCTTTACGAATCTATCCTCGCTCTGCTTCTCTTTCTATCACATTCCTATTTCAAAAGCTCCCTATTTAAATAATCAATCTTTCTTTTAATTGATCTATTTATTTATCAATTTGTCGATCATTATACTCGGCCTATCTATGTTTTCTCCCTCTCTCCATCTTTCTCTTTCACCCTCACTTTCTATATATCTTCGTTCTTTTTCAACCGTTTACTCTCTCTCTCCCTCTCTCTCTCTCTCTCTCTCTCTCTACCTCTCTCTCTCTCTCTCTCTGTGTCTCTCCCCTCCCCTCCCCACCACAGTTCTTCCCCTATTTCTCCCTCTCTCTCCCTTGAATTTCTAACGAGAGACTCCAGTCGGCTATAATCATTAGCCCGAGGAGACGTAAATCATTACTGGTAAAGTTCGTGCAAACAGAAATCCATAGCTCGTGTGTGATTCCTTTATCTAAAACAATAGAAACATCCGTTTTGGCCTTCTGATAGAAAAAGGAACTACATATTACGGAGATTCGGAGAATCATGTAAAAGAGAAACAAGCATGTCACCAGTAGAATTCTCATCATGACAATAGTCTTTGCTTGTTACTCGTCGCTGCCGACAGTTTCAGCAAGGCTGCTCTACAACATTCAGATTTCAGCAAGCACTGGAAGTAAGTTAGAGGTCTCAACAAGTGCTCCCTCACATGTATGGATTCCTCAGATCATGACGCATCACTTATATAATAAAAAAAAATACCTCGACTAGAACTAGGCCATGACTTGAGTTTCGAGCTCTACGGCTTTCATCAGAGTGACGGCGGCAAATGATTAACCACATTCGTCAGTACGAAGCGTTATTTTTTTTTTTTTTTTTTTTTTTTTTTGGGGGGGGGGGGGGGTGGTTTTGTTTTGCTTTGTTTTGTTTCATACAGTGTGAGATCCCCTCCCGTCGAGTAAGGTCGGGCTGTTTAAATAGGGTTTCGAGCTTTTCTTTTTTAAAGTAATACAATAGGTAGTTAAAGTGATAGTAGTAGCTAGTAGTAATCGCAGCAGCAGTAGCAGCGGAATAATGGAAATCTCAGCAGAGGAGCATTACTGAAATTGTCATTTCCTTCTATTTATTCAATTATTTTATTTCAGAGGGGGGAGTCAGGCATTTGTGGTTCATAAAGGTTAGCCTTTTAAAATTGTTTTTTGGTTTGCGTTAAGTAACATAATTAATATAGTGATAATAAACTGATCATTAAAATATTTATGATAGTTAGTTACTAATATTAATGTTTCATCAAATTGTCAATGATAGTAACGCGTTTTGTTTTGTTTTTCAATTTATCTTTTTTTTTTTTTTTTGCTTTTTCTTTATTATTTCGCTTCTTTTTATTTTCATTTAAACTTTTAGGGGCTGCTATTTGTGCTCTTTCTCTTTTGGCCATGTATTGCGGACCAGATACGTCTTTAACTTAAACTGATTGTGGAATCATTCTGTCCCACAATGGCAGACCGACGTATCAGACAAAAACTTGTTTATGGTTTGTTTGCATAAACTGACAATTTAAAATATTGTCCAACTTGAGTAAGTTTTAGAGCGACATATCTTCATCGGTATTTTAAGTTTTTAACATGTCAAATCGACGTATCTGAAGTTTTTATGCTGACTATTTAATCATTTAATGTTTTTTGTATTTTTCTTGAAAGCACAAAATCTATAGATACCTTGGTTTACCTTTGCGGGGCAGCATTTTCCCCTAATTTGTATGAAAGCCTCATACGCTTTATTTTGTTTTATTTTTAACTTTCTCCATTTTCGATTTCAATATTTTTTTCCTCCTCTTTTCTCTATTTCATGCATGTCATGTTTCTGTTTTAACTTTACCGTGAGAACTCAGCGGGGCGTTAACTGGCACTGTCTGAAGAGTCTTTTTGTTTAGTCGCTTTCAGAAATTGCTTCTTCCTTTTCTATCTTTATTTTCTTTCTTGCGTTTTCCTAATCGTTATCCAAGACAGAAAAGAAACATAAAAAGGATAAAAAGTAGAAAAAAAGATAAAAGAAAACAACTTTGTATCCAATAAAACATGTATGTATGTACACTATCGTTAGATTTTAGCCATTAACATTCAAAATGAAAATCAGCTTTTTTTATTTTTCAATTTTTTTCTCACTCTCATTTGATGTCATTTTGCTTTGATTTACTTTTCTGTCGCATTGTCTTGAAAAAAATCCAGGTTAATTGTTGGTAATTGTCAATTAGTAAACTTATTTTGCCTCAGTCTTTGTCATTTAATGTTTGTTAACATAAGGCGGTCAATATCTATATCCGTATCTATTTTTATTTCTTTATCTACCTTTAGCAATTCAATATTACCTTTTTCCAAGTTTTCCATAATTATAACAAACAAATGCTCTGTTTTTAGATTTTTTTGGTACTAGATTTATTGCTGACATATGATAAAGCAGTCTATAAGTAATCTCTTTAACGCTGTTGTTTGACTTTGTCTCGTGCATCATTTTAAAGGATTGTTCTGCCTTTGTTATGGGATATCTGTATAAGATTTATTTATGATAAAGAGATGGATTTTTTTTTTGTCTAGGGATTATTTGTTTGTACAGATTTTCGTTACCTACTAGGTTTTTGTGAATTCATATGTTTTTTCAAAATATTGAGAGAGTTGGACATGCTTTGTAAAGAAACTCGAAATTTTTACCCGTCTGTCTTACGATTAATCAGGGGTCACGTTCGACGAATACCAGTCAGAAAAATATGAAAACACGTTGATTTTAAGCGCAATACTAGAGATTGGCCATTCTGTAGGAGCGCCAGAGGCTGGGAGATGTAGCGCCCGCTCTGACAATCCTCAGGGACTTTCTTCGTGGGTTCAAGCCTCACTCCAGTGGATGAGTTTCGAAACCTCATCTTTCCAGATCCATCCAGCCCAACGGCGGTTCATGACGATATAGAATTAAGCTTAATAAAACCCTCTTGTGGACGGCCTATATTAAACAAAAATCAAGTAAACCAGTATCAACATTCTTTACACAAGCTCCACTCAACATGATAATGCATAAATCAATGAGGTAAAACCATTGAACAATCTTTGTGTTTTGGTGCATGTTTTCATCATGACAAGCTCACTTATCTCTAAAGATCGCATAGGTTTGGTTAAGGCCTGGATCAGGCGACTGAGAATGGGGAAGAGATTTAATTTTTCTAAGGATATTTGATGTCCCAACTGCGTCATCTTTAACTTGAAACAGCGTATCTTTAGTAAAAAAAAAGCCTTATAGTTTGATTCCAGCACAATCAACAAAGTCCAATAATACAAAGTATGACTAACAAATTAAGACACATAACTTAACCTTGATAATATCGAGTGTTAAACACACGACAAAAAAAACTCCGAAGACAATTATTAAAATTGTAAAAGTCGTCACGCGGCTTACGTGTGATTTGATGGGCAGAGTTATATCAATCACGTTTACCAGATATTACAAAACGAAAAAAAAAGGAATAAAGATTATAACAAACGCTGTATTCCACTAGCTTTTTTGTGTTTTCTTCTTATTCTTGTTTCAATGTGCACCAAGCGACAAGCCCGTTAATTCAATGAAATAGAAACAACAACAAAATTATTGTTTTTTACACTGTTGTTTCGTATCAATCCAGAACGAAAACGTCGCTCGGTAAACGAAATCAATCCACATGGATTGCCATGTTTTTACTCAGACTGTAAATCATATAGGCGTAACAAAAAACGATTGTTCGAGCTAATTTGCTTTCATGTTATTTTCATCGAACAGTGATAATCTGAAGTAGGATCTATCAGAGAGAGAGAGAGAGAGAAAGAGAGAGAGAGAGAGAGTGGGAGAGAGACAGACAGACAGAGAGACAGACAGACAGACAGACAGACAGACAGATGCAGAGACAGGAACATAAGGCAAGCATTTTTTCGACCATATCCAGTTGTGCTTTGTTAATACAATAAAAAATTGAGAAAAGTTAAGGTTAATGTAGATTGTGTGTGTCTTGTCCCTTATTCTCTACCATTCTTTATTAAGATATGTAATAAAAAGATTGCTGCTTCAATTGTGATGTATTAGATAGTTATACAATAAAAAGGAGACTAACGAAGACAATATTTTCTTTTCAATTTTTGAAGGATTTTGTATAATGGTTTTTTTTTCGGACTTACTTTTACTCACCTGTAATCATTGGAAATAGCATCAGAGATTTTTTGAAATCCCATCCCCACTTAACAAGAGAATTAACATAATATTTTTTTTCAAATTAAACCTTCGATCTAAATCCACTAAAATTACCACACAAACTCATTATGTCGCCTTTTTTGCCGATCAAACCCAAACTTGCAATGTTGAGGCTTTCATTAAAATTGCCTTGTTTTTTCAACTTCGAAAAGGTCAGACGAAGTGTATTTAGAGATGTGAAAGCCAGAAAAATGCAAGAGCAATTAAAATTCTTTCGTAACAGATATTTATATTGTGTTACTTCCAGAATATTTCAAAAAAGTTCAAATGAAAATTTTCAAGAGGTTTTCGAGCAGTCCATTTACCTCAAAATCACGGATCTTTTTCATTGTGATTTAAATCTTTAATAATCTTATTGATTTTATTCTGTATTTGACATTAGAAGATAGTTCTCTTCAAAAACCGCTACATTTAAAGAGCTGTAATAACGCTTTTTCATCACGTGAATGATTGCTCTAATAAAATCATGTCGAAAATTTGGATTTATTAACTTTATTCATTTACAATAGGATTTTAGACAATATTTTGGAGGTTTAATTGAAAAATTCGTAAGAACTTTACGAATCATTATCCCCTGCATACGATTGCCCTAAATTTTCGTTACGTTTATTATTCCTGCCCTCAGACGGGTTTCTCTGTGCACTTTGCGACGCTTTCTGATTATTCTCAAGTCTGGCACACACATTGTTGTACATCGACTGCGTGCTCAAATGTTCTCATTTGTCGAGGTTGTCAACCAATGTTTTGGTTTAACTCTCCAAAGTCTGGAAAATCATTATTTTTTTTTTATTGCAGAGATATAAGACCTAAGACCTTCAAAATGCTTGGAAATTGAAGCTTTTTTTAATGGTGTTTTAATTTAAAAGGTGAAAACACCTTTTTTATAATTCATTTCTCTTTTCTTCTATTTGCATGTATAGATGTATACATCATTCAGTCATTACCCCTAAGCTGCTGATTCATGCATTTTTCATGGCCATTTTAATTCTTGGGTATAGAAGGTTAATGGCAATAAAAGTTAAACCACCTCTGCTCGAATAGAAATACATGAGAGGAAAAATCGTTTCATCTGGCATTGACTATTGTTAGAAACTCCAAGAAAACAAGCTTGCACACCATTGTTTAATGTGCACTAAAGACCGACTTCTCCTTCTCTGGTTTTCTTTTGTTTTCAAATTTTTTTTTGAATTATAGTACATTTCTTAAGGAATTCGATCCATTTCATCAATTGAAAAAATAAACACAAAAAAAGCGTTTTACAAAGAGCTACATCCGATATGTGCTCAAAGTATTTTACAAAGATTGCACGACAAGTAAGTAAATCAATCTAATGTTGTAACTTTTCATAAAGCAATATTCACAAAGAAAATTAGAAGAGAAGTGTTTTTTGCTAAATGTAGCAAATCCCCGAATCTCTTGTATTATGTCATGTAGGCGATCGAACGATTGACATGTATGTGGAGAGATGGATGCGCCCTTGTGGATGTTGAAACCAGCATTTGGGTGACGAGGGGTAGGAGGGGGGGGGGGGAGAAAAAAAAGGGGGGGGGGATATTAAATACAACGATCAATATTCGTTGAAACATAAAACTTAAGTACACAATTCATTAATTTACTGAATGAGATTAATTGTATCAACGCATTAAGGCACAAAAAATCCTGGGGTATAATTATATCGAGTGGCAAACGTTGTAGACTCTGGTACAGATTGTTCAGTTCCTGGTGGAAGTGGATTCTTGTTTTGATCTCCCCTGTAATGGAGCTACTTTTGGTTTCGGGTTGGTGAGAAAAAGAGGGAGTTTGTTGAAAAATAAATAAACGCAGGAAAAGAAGTACAAAGAAAAAATAGAAACAGACAGACAGACACACAGACAGATAAATAGAAAGACAAACAACGAATCTGGAATGGAAGTAGAGACAAATGCCTTAAGAAAAGTATTAAAAAATAAATTTTGAAAGAAAGATGAAGTGACCAGGAGGTGAAGAGAAACTGTGATGACTATACAATGATGAAGACAGATCTGAGAAAGGACAGAAGAGAGGAAGGAAGTGAGAGAGCGGCGCAATTATTAATGAGAAAGAATAAAGATGGAAAAAAAAAGATGAAGAGAAAAAAAATTATTGAGGGCGACTTCAGGAAAAGAAAGAAAGAGTCAGAGACTGAGAAGAGAGCATATAGTATAAAACAGTTATAAAGTTTACCTAGACAGTTTCTTAGAATAACAACTAGTTACAAAAGGGCTTCCTAAGAGTATTATTTAGTTATTGGTTTGTTTTGTTTCTTTCCCAAAAGAAGTTTACTTTAAAGATTCTAAAAGATATTATCAGTGGTCTTATCTGTTTTCTTCTTACTTCACTTGGAGATGTGAGTCTTGCAATTTACTCTTCTCATGGTTAAGTGTTTTTATTAGTTTTTGCTCCCTTAAGGTGTTTTTTTTTCAAATATGCTTTATTGCTTGTCTAATGCGATCTAAAAATCATATGCTCAAGCCAAGAATCGAACACGGGATCACCTAGCGTGAGTCCAAGGCTCTGCTAACTGAACTCAAACAGATGATTGTGTGATCGCTCACTTGATTTACGCAACACAAGTTTCGTCACGAGCCTCCGACATTGATGTCTATAATTATCGCCTAATCGAATCTGATGCCAGGCCTCTTGTCATTCAAGCGAGGGTCTTCGGGTGCATTAGAAAGTGAGTTATGTGGTGAAAGAAATAAAAGAGATATTATGATAACGATCAAAAGCACGTAAAGTGTGACGTGACATAAACAGTTCCAAACATCAATAAAACTGAAAGTTCACGCAAGGACGCATTACATAGCTCTGGTATGTCCCTAATGGAAGTCATGATTGTATAACTTGTAACACAGATATACACACACACACGAAATGAACCTTCACAAAGAACAAAAAAAAAGTCAAAAGGTGAAATCAGTTTCCTCCGTTATTTTACCTTATAACGATTTCTATAGGAATAATTAATTGTGTTAGGTCGCCAGTCACGAAGTTGTTGTGCTTGGTTCTCAGTTATTTCAGCCAGCCTGGAAGCATTTCGCAGATTTGGCCTTTAGTACAGAGAAACGTTATCCAGGGCCACACGTACACGGAAAGGTGGCGGAGATTGTGGAGGACTCTTAATGTTTGCGGTTAAACCAAACTTCCGCTTCTGCGCCATGATTGATACAAAATCATACTTGATAAACCCAACAGCAGTGAATAAAGGCAAGTGGCCCATAAAAGGTTAAAAAAAATCAGTGGTTTTCTGCCCTTAACTTAATTTCTGTCAGATTCGTATGAGGGGATTAAAGGTGAAGAATAAAGCGGATTTTGTTTTGTCTTCTTTTCTTTGAGTAAAGTTACGCCTTTAAAATGTTTGTAAATTCTTTGTTTTTATATCGTTTGACATCGATCGTGTAAAATATGAAAACTCATAGAAGCACATAAATGTCACCATAACAGCAAGAAGACGATTTTATAAGAAGTATTGGGAATAGACGGTTTATAGCTGGGAGCACAGGATAATAAACGAACAGAATTACAAATCATCTCTTCGTGTGAGATCGCCAAAGTCCGGAGTCCGGAAAGCCGCCATTTCTTTTTGTCCGAAAATTTTGTAAACAAATCCATGGTCATAAGGGTGCATCTTACATCTCATATTGACAAACATCTGTCTATTTTATTTTTATTGGTTTATCAGAATGTTTAAAGTAAGAAAGAGAAATGAGAGAAAAAGAGAGACAGAATGAGAGAGAGAGAGAATTTTTTGATAGCTTTCTATCCTATACTCATAAATTATTACAATAAGTAAAAGAAAAAGAGAAAAAGAAAGAGAAGAAAGAGATACTCTCTAAGCTGATTCTCTTTTATTTTCGTCTGATCGATTCTTCCCATCTTTAATTTTAACAAATTTACGACAAGAATTAAAAAAACAGAAATTAATATAATTTTCACAATAATAATCATGTTTAGAGGTTTTTTGTTTTTTTTTAGTTGTAAATATGTACATTGTTTATGAATTAAAACTTAGTTTAAGCATGGCAACAAATCACTTATTTACGTCGTCAGACAAACTTATATGGTAGACGAGATTGGGTTTCGGTACAGGTCTTATGAACCATTTGTGTGGGACTTGTGAATCGGTATTATTATTCTTGAAGTAATAGTGAAATATTATGTTCACTGACAAACTTTAATCCAATTTCCAAAGAGTCTTCATTGATTGCCTGTATCGAGAATTGAAGTTATAGTGAATTATTATGTTTACTGATGCATTGATTAAGGTAAAAAGTGAACTTAAGTGTGAGCACAAGGCAAAGAGAAATAAATACTTAGGAGTTTGTCTAAATGTTTCATCACCGTCATCAAATTGGGATTCAAACCTTCGGGCTAGAGTGTATCCCATGAGTGGTGCTTGGCAAGTTATAAACACAGCAGCCACCAGAATTACGGAACGTAAAACTTGAGTTTCTCTGCTCGATAATATTAGTTGCTTCCCTTTCTCCGATGAAGGCAGTTTCTTCCCTTTGTATGGTGCTGCCTGGTTTCTATGCCCCAAAGGTGGAGAACGGTCCCGCTCGTTGTTCCCATCAACATCTCTGGTAGCAGGAGAAGCTGCTCCAAGCGAACACCGAAACCGGACAGAGGCTCGGAGTTTGGTCACCATGACAGCCAAACAAGCTATCACCATGACAATAGAAGCCCAATTTAGAATGTTGCGATTGAGTATATCATGAAGTTTTTCAGCCAGACCTCCATCTTCAAACTCCTTGTACACAGCTCGGGTGCTGTTTGATTTGGGATCCAGTTCTAGAATGATGCGCTTAGTCATGAACACCGGGACGCGAATCAGAATGACGGAGACGAAGAAGGTGATGAAAGTAATGATTGCCGTGCGAGATGTAAAGGTGGTCTTCACGGTAAAGGGCATGGCCACACAGGCGCATCTCACCACGGAGATGTAGACAGTAATGAGGATGGAGGTCTCGTAGAAAACAAACGAGTACCAGTAGAAAGGGATGCTTATGGCGTTCTTGTCAACCAGCCAATTAAAGCGAGTGCCCTGTTTCTGCTCCACATAGTGCATGATTGTGAAGGCAGTGAAGAAAGGGGAAATAACCACCAGATACATGAGATCTGAGGCTGACAGTGATAAGAAAGATGCTGTCACGTTGTCCCTGGCTCCAGTTCTAGTGAACACAGCGATGTTGAGGATGTTGGCTATGATTCCGAACACTAAAATTGGAAGAAATAGGGCTGCCACAACATCCATAATATAATAATAGAGAGCCCGGAATGGCAGATTGGCCAGATCAAAGCTGAAATCTTCAGGGCCAGCGATGCTTGTGTTTTGTTTGGTCCGATTAGGAGAAAACATCATAAGTGCCATTACTCAGTTTGTGAGATGTATTGGCAAGATAACTGAAGATTATATTAAAATAAAAAATTTCAGTGAAGTGCAAAAAAATTCAATATTTCGAGTTCTATAAATTTATGTCTTATAAAATGCTTAGAAACACTATACAAAATCAATTTCTTCTTTCTTTGTTTCTTTTATGTCTGTAGTTTATTTATTCTTATTCATACCTCTTTCTATTTACCAATCAATCGACATATCAGATTCTATCTATCTATCTATAAATCTTTCGACCTAAACCTTAGCCTATGAAATTGACCATCATTCTGTAAATCAATTTACCTATTTATTTCTCAGATTAACTATCAAGAGGTCAGACTTGTCTTCTCTCATGCCCTGAAGTAACGAAAACTTACATTTTCTTGTCTTACTTTGCTTACAGTCAAAGGTTTATTCTTCCTGAGCTTAATTTAACCTATCCTTTCCTTACCTTGGAATTAAAGTCTGTGTGGATCCAGCTTCAGATTTAACATGAGGTGTTTTTTGCCATATCAACTGATTCTGTATCTCTCTGTGTAATCTTTTTCGTCCTATTTTGTTTAGATTCAATGAAGGTTAATGTGAGGACAGAGACGTCTCTTTTCTATCTGGTTTCTGCATTGATCTGAAAAGAAACTATGAGCTACCGGTGGTGATGAGTTTCCCATTAAAACATCTCTTTCTAGCAGTGACTTATTGATCCCTTTTGGGTTTCTTGTATCAAACAACACCAGGTATGTTATGGAATAATTAGGATTTTCTTCTCCTAATAACACCGTCTCTAGTTAGCTCGTGAATATCAAAAGAGTTTAATTGGCTCATAGTAAATATGCACCAATAAGTAGATTACATTTTACTTTTCTTTATCGGAGGCTAAAGCGCTCCTTATAGACATCAAAGAAGTTAATTTGCAGTCGAAAAATATTGATCCTAAATAGGCATGCATGGAAGCTTCAATTACATCTAATTGTAAGAAAGTTCCTGTAAAAAATAATTTCTTGCTCTTTTCCTTCTAATTAGACATTAATGACAATTATTTGGCATACTCAGTTCAGCACAGAAAATAAGTAGAGCAACACCCATTAATGATGAAATGAATTCTTCAACCCAAAGTGATTCGTCTCCCGCTTTGTCTGGAGATGCCTTTCAATTTCTTGTTCAAACCAAATTCCGTTTTCTCCATGCCAGCCTAATTCGTCAAGCCTACAAGGTGTGATTCCATTACGTTATGCTATTTGCCTTCCAATGACATTCTCACAAAGAACTGTCAATCATGCCGTGCGCAGAGGATCGAAAACTTGCATGTGTAAATAGAAAGCATACTTAATTACGAGCGCATGTTTCATAATTGTTTCTATTTGTTTTATTCAATATACAGATCTTAAGTCTAAATATTTAATTACTTTGCGATGCATTTGAGGAAATTTGTTTAAAACCTTACTCAGTCTTTCTGTAGATGACTGGAATAGAGACGCAATGACCTGTTTGAAGGGGTAGAAATCTCAAAACAACGGTGACAATCAACAGCAGGTGATCGGATGAACTATCCAAATTTCAATAGGCTAGATGTTTTATTCATTCTATTCTCGGTGAATTTTGTCGACATCTTTCGATATTCCATGTGATCATAGACAGTATATTTCAATACCAGAAGAACACGCTATTGCTCCTGATTTGTGTAGGAAACAGCCATTAATTTTCGTCTGCTGTACATATACATTATTTAGGGTATGAACTTTGAACGTTCCTCATTATATCAATAACAACAACAATAGAAATCAGCTGCAACAGAGCAACTTTACGTACGGAGAATAAAGAAGCACATACGATGACTTTGCGTTTTAACATTTTTTAAAGTATGATCGTTTTTTTTTTTATTCTCTTCTTTTATGTCTTTTCTATTCTTGAGTTATTTCTCAGCAAAGGGGTGGTTAGAGGCATGTATGTTAATTCAATCTAAGGGGTATCTTTTAGTTCGGATAACTTTGTATTGCGGATAAATTGCTTTTTCTCCCTTGAGTTTACTAGAAATCCCTAGGTAGGTAGTTTAAAATTTTATCAATAAAAAATAAATATTCCTTCTCGGGCTTCAAAGAACTACTGGAAGATTAATAGAAAATAATATCTCACGCGACAAGCAATATTTCCTTCCCGGAAACTAAATTAGAAGACAAGTCTTAAATTGAGTAGAAGGAACCCAAACCCTGTAATGCTCTTAAAGCTTGAATGAGTTGTGAACGAGCTCAGAAAACTGTCTGCTGTGTGTCGAGTTATCTTCCTTGATAGTTCAAGGCGGTTAAAAGTTTGTGACATCATAGACCAGAGATGATAAAGGTTCTGAGACATCAAGTATTCACAGCTATACAACAACGTTATTTCAATCCACGTTTGTAACTTCTTAAACTCGGAAACCCACGCAAGTGAAAAGTTATGAAACTGATTTGATCCATTCTGTTCAATAATTTCGTGAGGGACTTGCTTTTCCGTGGAGAGGTTACAATCTTGCCATGATAGACACGCTCTTCAGACAAAACAGGTGAGAAGGCTGAGAGTGCCGGGGAAAGGGAGGAGGGGGGAATAGAGAGAGAATGAGAAAGAAGGAAAAAAGATTGAGCGATTTATAGAAAGATTCATATCACGTGTCTCCCTTCCATTATTTCCCGTGTCTTTCCTTACCCTGGAGGATAAAAACAAAACTCCGCTTTTACCAGGGACTGGCCAACCTATATACCGGAGGCTACAACGTTTGCCACTCGCCATCTGCTCCGGGACCTTTTGTTGACCGGGGTTGAACCAGTTAACCTGTTCACGGTAAGGAATGGAGTCTGTAGATTTTGGCATTTGTGTTACGCCTCGAATCGATCGCTTGAATTATGAACATCATGCAGAACCGGTGCAACGTCCACACTGGCGCAGCCACTTCCGTTCAATTGATTGTTAGATCATACAGACCTGATAATACATTGATCCTATATACTGCCAATAATTAAAAATAGCTCAGAAATGCTACCTGTTCTCTTAGTAAATATTGTTTTATAAACAGACAAAAAATAAAATTAAAAGAAAGAAACTCTCAAAGACTTTAACATGCGAATTCTCTCTCTTTCTATCTTTATCTCTCTTTCTCTATGTCTATCTTTACGAATCTATCCTCGCTCTGCTTCTCTTTCTATCACATTCCTATTTCAAAAGCTCCCTATTTAAATAATCAATCTTTCTTTTAATTGATCTATTTATTTATCAATTTGTCGATCATTATACTCGGCCTATCTATGTTTTCTCTCTCTCCATCTTTCTCTTTCACCCTCACTTTCTATATATCTTCGTCCTTTTTCTACCGTTTACTCTCTCTCCCTCTCTCTCTCTCTCTCTCTCTCTCTCTCTCTCTCTCTCTCTCTCTCTCTCTCTCTCTCTCTCTCTCTGTCTCTCCCCCCCCTCCCCACCACAGTTCTTCCCCTATTTCTCCCTCTCTCTCCATTGAATTTCTAACGAGAGACTCCAGTCGGCTATAATCATTAGCCCGAGGAGACGTAAATCATTACTGGTAAAGTTCGTGCAAACAGAAATCCATAGCTCGTGTGTGATTCCTTTATCTAAAACAATGGAAACATCCGTTTTAGCCTCTGATAGAAAAAGGAACTACATATTTTGGAGATTCGGAGAATCATGTCAAAGAGAAACAAGCATGTCACCAGTAGAATTCTCATCATGACAATAGCCTTTGCTTGTTACTCGTCGCTGCCGGCAGTTTCAACAAGGCTGTTCTACAACATTCAGATTTCAGCAAGCACTGGAAGTAAGTTAGAGGTCTCAACAAGTGCTCCCTCACCTGTATGGATTACTCAGATCATGACGCATCACTTATATAATAAAAAAAAATACCTCGACTAGAACTAGGCCATGACTTGAGTTTCGAGCTCTACGGCTTTCATCAGAGTGACGGCGGCAAATGATTAACCACATTCGTCAGTATTTTTTTTTTTTTTTTTTTTTTTGGGGGGGGGGGGGGATGTTTTGTTTTCCTTTGTTTTGTTTCATACAGTGTGAGATCCCCTCCCGTCGAGTAAGGTTGGGCTGTTGAAATAGGGTTTCGAGCTTTTCTTTTTTAATGTAATACAATAGGTAGTTAAAGTGATAGTAGTAGCTAGTAGTAATCGCAGCAGCAGTAGCAGCGGAATAATGGAAATCTCAGCAGAGGAGCAGTACTGAAATTGTCATTTCCTTTTATTTATTCAATTATTTTATTTCAGAGGGGGGGAGTCAGGCATTTGTGGTTCATAAAGGTTAGCCTTTTAAAATTACTTTTTGGTTTGCGTTAAGTAACATAATTAATATAGTGATAATAAACTGATCATTAAAATGTTTATGATAGTTGGTTATGAAAATAAATATTTAATCAAATTGTCCAGATAGTAACGTGTTTTGTTTTGATTTTCAATCTATCTTTTTTTGCTTTTTCTTTAATATTTCCCTTCTTTTTTATTTTCATTTAAACTTTTAGGGGCTGCTATTTGTGCTCTTTCTCTTTTGGCCATGTATTGCGGATCAGATACGTCTTTACCTGAAACTGATTGTGGAGTCATTTTTCCCTAATTTGTATGAAAGCCTCATACGCTTTATTTTGTTTTATTTTTAACTTTCTCCATTTTCGGTTTCAATATTTTTTTTCCACCTCTTTTCTCTATTTCATGTTATGTTTCTGTTTTAACTTTGACGTGAGAAATCAGCGGATCGTTAACTGGCACTATCTGAAGAGTCTTTTTGTTTAGTCGCTTTCAGAAATTGCTTCTTCTTTTTCTATCTTTATTTTCTTTCTTGCGTTTTCCTAATCGTTATCCAAGACAGAAAAGAAACATAAAAAGGATAAAAAGCAAAAAAAAAAAAAAAAGAGAAAAGAAAACAACCATTACATGATGTACATTATCGTTATATTTTGGTCATTGTTTCTTCCACTTTCCTTTTTGTCCAGTTTTACATCATTGCCTTTTTCTGATTATTGTCGGTATTCATCTCTTACACAGAAAAGTAAGGAACGTAACACACACAAAAAAAAAGAAATAAGCATGAACATTCAAAGTGAAAATCAGCTTTTCTTTTTCTCTTGCTCAATTTTTTCTCTCACTATCATTTGATATCATTTCGTTTCAATTTACCTTCCCGTCTCATTGTCTTGGGAAAAATCCAGGTTAATTGTTGATAATTGTGAATTAGTAAACTTTTTTTGCCTCTGTCTTTGTCATTTAATGTTTGTTAACATAAGGCAGCCGATATCTATATCCGTATCTATTTTTATTTCTTTATCTACCTTTAGCAATTCAATATTACCTTTTCTTTACTGCTGTATTTCGATATTACCTTTTTCCAAGTTGTCCAAAATTATAACAAGCATTATGCTCTTCTTTTAAATTTTCATTTTCCACACGAAAAGGAAATTTTTGGTGCTAGATTTATTGGTGACTATGATACAGCTGTCTATAAGTAATATTCTTAACTTTGTTGTTTGACTTTGTCTCGCGCAAGATTTTAAAGGATTGTTCTGCCCTTGGTAAAGGATATCTGTATAAGATTTGTTTTATGATAAAGAGGTGTTTCTTGCCTTGAGATTATTTGTTTGTACCGATTTTCGTTAACTACTAGATTTTTTGTAATTATAAATGTTTTTTCCAAACCCTTCGGACTGCATAATTATGTCTCTAAGATTGTGTGGGATTTTCGGACTTAGCTTTTATTGCTTCTCGATCGATTGGAGCACATTGTATCACACATTCTCGCAGAGGTAAGTGGTCAAGGAGAGTAGCTTGTTTGTTCAGGTGGTCAACTGAAGACGTCAATGTTTGCCTGTGTGGGGGCGAAGCAGATTTAATTTAGCAATAAGGCTTTCTGTGCACTGTGACCCAGGTATGCAATAATATTAAGATATTAAATACATTGTTGGTTAATCTCTCCAGCATCGATCGTTGCTTTGCTCTGCATGATCTGAGGACAATGTCACGTCCTTCTTGTGGTACATTCATGAAGGTTGAGGTAAGACAGATTTAAAGTCAGAGTTTATGAAAGAGCAATGGGGAGAGCGAGAGAGCGAGAGAGAGGAGACAGATAGGCAGAGAGAGAAGGGAAGAGAGAGAGCGAGGGCGAGAGAGAGAGAGAGCGAGAGAGAGAGGAGACAGAGAGAGAAGGGGAGAGAGAGGAGACAGACAGACAGAGACAGAGACAGAGAGAGAAGAGGAGAGAGAGAGAGAGAGAGAGAGAGAGAGAGGAGACAGATAGACAGAGTCAGAGACAGAGAGAGAAGGAGAGAGACAGGAGAGAGACAGACAGAATCAGAGTCAGAGAGAGAAGGAGAGAGAAAGAGAGAGGGGAGACAGACTAACAGAGTCAGAGAGAGACAGAGACCGAGAGAGAGAGACAGAGACAGAGACAGAGACAGAGAGAGAGAGACAGAGACAGAGAGAGAGAGAGAGAGAGAGAGAGAGAGAGAGAGAGAGAGAGAGAGATAGAGAGAGCGCTTCAGGCCAACGTACATATATATACAGAACAATTTTCGAGTGCTAAAGCTTAGAGAGATCATTATAAGAGCAAAGTGAACAACTTTTGTACCCATCTTTAAGCTTGATTTAATAAATAAATCCAGGATAGGATCAAATAGAAGTAGATGGTACAAAGACTTTGGAGCAGAAAAGACAATTTTGGGGAAAATATATTGCTTATTCATTCGAAGGAAACTGAGTGAGAGAGAGAGAGAGAGTGTGTGTAGAAGATAATAAAGAATGTATAACAACAATTCACTTTCTGCTGGGTTCAAGTTTGTTGGTTTTTGTTTGTTATTTTTTAATAAATCTTTTTTGGCTTCGTGTCCAGATGTACCTAATAATCCAAGCGCTTAATCTCAAGCTTGGTCAAATCAATGCGCAAACGTCAATTATTCTCTTCATTATCGACGTGGATTTTGTGCATACATCATGTACGATGTCCAGATTAGTCAAATCCATTGATTTCCAGAAGTTAACTACGGGGGTTTATCAATCATATTTGCCTGAGAGCACTCTTTATTGGCTTTCAGTTTGTGTTTGAAGTGGGTAAAAGCGGACGATCGTTCTTAGTGCAGCTGTTTGAGCACAATTGACTGGGCAAGGAACAAAAAAAACCTAGAGACATGTGGCAAGAAAGATGGGAGTCCGAATGAATAGCAGCCACAGTTATTTTTTTTCCATTTCACACCATGAACGCATAAAGTGCGGACGTAGAGACAGTTAAGTTTTTACAATGATGAACCACCGTGTTTTAAATGTCTTGGTGTTAGTTTCACTCTGGTCCGTGTTAGTAGGTTTGGTATTTGATATTATTCTTCGCTTGTCAGTAAACGATGTATCTTTGCGGATGATTTATTCCAAAAACCTGTCAAATAAAGATCAAAACCACAGTTTTCCTGGAAAGATCAGTCTGCCTGCTGTGAATCTTAAAAAGATGATGAGATTGGAGCTTCTGAAAAATAACAGCGTTTCTCACAGGGTGGTTCCAAAAAGAGTTCAGCAAATATCGCCCAGGCGAGACAGAAAAAGATTTATATCTCGAAAAAAACGAAAAAGACTTGTGCATCGTGGCGGCCCACCTCCGAGTCGAGATTCACACCAGGATGTGTCAGGGAAATCTGACGAGAAGATAAAAATACTGCCGAAGTCTAAGATGCCGAGACCAGTGTACCGTGACTTTGTGAGAAAACCAAGACCAGTGAACCGTGACACTGTGAAAAAACCGAGACCGCCGAAATGTCTCATTGTGGGGTTTTCCAAATGCGGAACCGAGGCTCTGAAGGGGTTCCTCACTTTGCACCCAGATATAGTAGCGCCTTTTAGGGAGGTAGATTTCTTTACCAATTACTATTTTAAAGGTCTGGACTGGTATAAGGAGCAGATGCCGCCATCTTGGGAGTCTCAGGTGACGCTCGAGAAGACTCCGGAGTACATCCTGACACGTGACGTGCTCCACAGGATCCACGACTACAACTCCAGCATGAGACTCATCGTCATGATCAGAGACCCAATCGTCCGACTCCAATCACTTTACCTCCACGACCTGATCCACAAGCCAGAATACTCTGAGGATACGACCTTCAAGCAGTGGTGTGGTGGTGGAGGCCGAACAGCCCATGTCGCTAGCGTTGTCGACTACGTCACCCATATCCGGGACGCGTTCAATATCTTCTCGAGGCGACAGGTTCTGGTGCAGAGCGAAGAGGAGTTGGAAGAGTCTCCACTAAAAGTGCTGCGCACCATAGAATCTTTTCTCGGTCTCAGGCGAGCTTTCTCCAAAGACAAAATCGTTTACAGTGCTGATAAAGGGTTTTACTGTTTTAACATGACCACATCTACATTCTCTAAGGCGTCCAAAAGTGTCGAAATGGACAAGAGTACCGGCTGCTTCACAGAGTCTAAAGGTCGGCCACATCAGAGAATATCGCCTGGTCTCTACAAGGAGCTGGTAGAGTTCACGCGACCTTACAACAGAAGATTGTTTCAACTCCTAGGCAGGAGATATACGTGGGAGAACTTTAGTTAGAATAATTACAGTGTTGTGACCAATATTCCCAATTAGAATGATTATGATATTGTGACCAAGCTTCCATATTAGAATGATTGTAATATTTTACCAACATTCCTAATTAGGATGATTGTGAGATTGCGACCAACATTTCTAATTACAATGATTATGATATAGTTACCATTATTCCTAATTACAATGATTATAAAATTGTGACCAACTTAGTTTGAATAGTTATAAATCTATGACCAACATTCCGAATTAGAATGATCATAATATTAAAAGCAACAGTCCTTTTTTGAATGGTTATCATATTGTAATCATCATTCCTAGTCAAAATGATTACCCGTGTGATATTAAGATCAACATTCCTAATTAGAAATATTACGATATTGTGATCAACATTCCTAATTAAAATGATTGAGATATTATTTACCAACATTCCTAATTAGAATGATTATTATATTGTTACCAGCATTCCTAAGAAGCATGATAAGAATGATTGTGATGTCGTGACCAATCATCCAAGTTAGAATGATTATAATATTAAAATCAACATTTCTAATTGTGACCAATATTTCGGGTTAGAATGATTCAAATACTGTAACAACAATCTTAGTTGCGATGATTATATGTGACCAACAAGATTTTGATAAGGTTGGTAAGTGATTGGGATTGATGAATTTTAAATACTTTTACAACATACATGATCAATAACTAAATGAAACTGTTTCCTTCTTTAATTAAAAAAAAACAATAAGTATTTGTTTAGTTTCATGGTAATGTTATCACGTACGTCTATAAAGGTTAAGAACTCGTTGCTTCAATAAGTGTCTTTATAGGGTCTCAGGGATATTGAGAGGCAGCGTGATGATTTTTGTCCTCATCCAAACTCGGGACTTTAGGAACTGAGAAGGCGTTTGAATCAATGATTCAGACAATTTCCTCAACCTTATAGGTCGACTGGTTGTATATATCGCGGTAAATTTAAGATTAGGACTGACTGAAGTGGACACGTTGTGTCAGAGTTCGGGAACTACAACCCCGAAATGTTTAGCTCGCACGTCTTTGTTGTTGTCAACAAAAAAAAACAACTTGGTTTTTCTCGCAATATTGTATGAAGTTTACTTATATTTAAAACATTGAACCGATTCAGTTGAACAGAAGAACTCCGAATGCAAGCCTTTAAACACATTTTTATATTTCATTTCAATGTGTTCGTCTGTATAACTAAAAGTTTCTCTTCTCTTATTCCTATTAGTTGTTTAAAAAACGACAAATGTTATTTGTTTTGCTTGGGAAGAGATTTTTATAATCATGAAAACTAAATTTCATGATATTCCTCTCCAGCTATTCTTCCGCATATTCAAATCAACTTTAAAGCCCTGAAAAGGTTGAGCCTAAGATTAACTTTATAAAGCTGTTAAACCTTTAAGTCTGTATTTTAACATTGGAATTATCACAAGTTTGAAAATAAAAAAATATACATGAAAGATAAAAAATTCTCCTTCAAATGTGAAACAAACAACCTCTAAAATTTGTATTCTTACCTAATTTCTCTCTTTCCCACTAGAACCATTTGAACCTAAAACTACAAAAGTTTTACTCTGTTTAAAAAAAAAAAAAGAAAAGAAAAAAAGAGTGCTGTATTAATCTTCGTGATACAGATTGTCCAAGAGTTCTTCACGCAACACATCATTGGTTGCTCTATTTTCATAATTTTAGGCTTTGAAGGTCTGCAAATAATTCCACTCCAACCGTGTACAGATCTGGAGCTACGCAAACAGCGATGGCCGTAACGGTTGCACACTAGCAGAGAAAAGGTTTGGTTGATATGGAATGACAAGACAAAAATTCAAGATTTGTAACAAATCCTGGATTGAACAGTTAACATATTTCAGACGCGAGCACCCACTAAAACTCTCTATGAGGAAGTTGACTTATACCAAAACTAATTCTTTCCAACTCGAGCCATATCTTGGTTTGTTCCACTAGAAATGGCCCTTTCCAGGGTATGTGTTCCATCTGTTTGCAGAGCTGATTGGAGCTTCATCTGTCTCGAGGTAAGGGATCCAGGCTTTGGAACAGGAGCGCTGGATTCAAATAGAGGCGAAAACATCGAGCGGCACTGTTCTTAGAGAGATTCCTACACACTACCGTCACTACTGTCTTGGAGAAAGACACTTTACACCAGCTAGAATAATTTCGAAAAGCACTTTACATTGGCTAAACTAGGTTCGAAATACACATTACAGAGGTTAGAATAAGTTCGAAAAACACTTTACAGAGGTTAGAATAGGTTCGAAAGACATTTTACATCCGCTAACTTAGGTTCGGCCTCGGATGAAACTTAACATTGGGCTGGTATAGGTTAGAAAGACACTTTGCACCGGCTAACTTAGGTTCGGCTATCACTTTACGTTGGGCTAGAATGGGTTCGAAAGACACTTTACCCCGGCTAGAACAGGTTTGAAAGACACTAAACATCCGCTGGAAAAAGTTCTAGCTTAAGGTGGGAGTAAATAATATCTGCGTTGATCGGTCTTTTACATGGTTTCTTAAGTTAGACTTCACCTTGATTTATACGAATAAAACCTAGTTCATATTGAGCCTATAGACTCTGGGAGGGAAAGAAACTTTGGTGCGTGTAGGCATCAACGCATGTCTAGAGATGTACTGGGACCATTGATAAAAAGGCTCGAGACCGATGCTTTTAGTAGATGGGCTTGGGGTCCCAGCTGCACGCTGGAACACTTGGGCATATTTGGTTCTCGGGACAAAATTTGTACCGGCTTACAGACCTTACCAACAGGCAAGGAAAATCACTCCTGCACCAGTTGGACTGAAAGCTGTTCTAATAATGCTATTATTAGAACATCTTTGGTTGGACTAGGTTTAATCTTTTGTTTACTTGTAGGCTGGAGTTGCAGAGCATTCTTATCGTATATCCGAGATTTTATCCTCACCTGTCTTCAGTGATGATCTCTGCAAAATTAGGAAGAATTTCAACCGGTGAAGTCTATAATATTCGCTTGGTTGCTCGAATGCAAGTTAAAGATTCGTTTTACTTAATCCCATGTAGGGAAAGTTATTTGCACAAAGATTATTGGTTTGCCTTGGTATATCAAAATAATATCAATATACTTTTTATTAGTTCATAGGCGGTTGGATTCCAATATCCTCATTTTTTTTCTTTTATCAATTGTGTTATTCGTAAGGACAGTCTTCCAGAGCGGCTAATCTTAATTTTTTTCCCTCTATTAAATAAAGAACAAAAAATTTAAATCATAGTTTTTTTTCCTCATTCTTTAAATTTTTTTTTTTTTTGCTGTATATGAAATTTTCTATGTAATCTGATTTCCTATCATTCTATCCAATCTATCTACTTTGTATTAACGTGCCGATGCTTCTATGTAATATTCAATATTGTATTTATCTATCTATCTATCGATCTAACTATCTATCTGTCTATTTTTTCTATGTATGTACCTATTCATGTATTTATTTATGGAACTTTCCTCCCTCTCTTATTCTCTGTTTAGACATGGTAGTAGTAAGCTTATCTATCTCTTTCTTATTCTCTCTCTTCTCTCTCCCTAGTAGTAGTAGTAGTAGTAGTAGTAGTAGTAGTAGTAGTAGTAGTAGTAGTAGTAGTAGTAGTAGTAGTAGTAGTAGTAGTAGTAGTAGTAGTAGTAGTAGTAGTAGTAGTAGTAGTAGTAGTAGTAGTAGTAGTAGTAGTAGTAGTAGTAGTAGTAGTAGTAGTAGTAGTAGTAGTAGTAGTAGTAGTAGTAGTAGTAGTAGTAGTAGTAGTAGTAGTAGTAGTAGTAGTAGTATTGGTGGTGATGGTGGTAGTAGTTAGCAGTAGATGTGGTGATGGTGGTAGTGGTAGTAGTAGTGGTAGTAGTATTGGTGGTGATGGTGGTAGTGGTAGTGGTAGTGGTAGTAGTATTAAAAACAATAGGTGGGATCCGAAAGGAAGGGTTGTAGGTGGTAGGAGAACAAGATCCTATGGGCAGTGAGGATCAAGACCGAGGAGAAAATGAACAGATGTTTAAATAATGTGCTTGCGAAGTAAAACAAGGGCGATAAAAAGTGTCATAATCTGAAGTTCCTATCCACTTCTTTATTAACTCTTTTTATAAAACCCAACGAGAAGGCCTACAGAAGAGGTTTTCGAAATGAAATAAGTATATTTTGGCTCTTATTTATTTTGTTGTATATATGGAGAAATATAGTGTTAATCACTTCGTTTTCTAATGGTTTTAAACGCATTGAAAATAATAGGCTATTATAGCACGTGTTAGTTGTGAATGCGAGTATTAGACAGGCAATAAGGGTCATGGTGTTGATTGTTAAAAATATAAATTAAATCAAAACAAGAACAATCGGCACATTTTGGTTTAGTTGAATTTAAATTAAATTATCTAATGATTTTTTTTTAATCCACGACATTTCAAAAATGATTCAAAATGTTGACAGAGTCGTGAGTATTTTCATTTTCAATACTAACCATCATCATCATCATCATCGTCGTCGTCATGATCAGCAGCATCGTGCTCGTCATCATTATCATCATCATAGTCATTGTCATCATCATCATAGTCATTGTCATCATCATCATAGGCATTGTCATCATCATTTCATCATCATCATAGTCATTGTCATCATCATTATCATCATCATAGTCATTGTCATCATCATCATAGTCATTGTCATCATCATCATAGGCATTGTCATCATCATTTCATCATCATCATAGTCATTGTCATCATCATTATCATAATCATTGTCGTCCTCATCATCATCATCATCATAGTTATTTATAATCATCATCATCATTATCATCATAGTCATTGTCATCATCATCATCATCATCATCATCATATTCATAGTTATTGCCATCATCATCATCATCATCATCATCATCATCATCATCATCATCATCATCATCATATTCATAGTTATTGCCATCATCATCATCATCATAGTCATTTTTATCATCGTCTTCATCATAATTATTGTTATCAGCATCATTATAGTCATTGTCATGATCTTCATCATCATCATCATAATCATTGTCATTATCATCAAAGTCATTGTCATCATCAACATCATAGTCATTGTCATCACCATCATCATATTCATTGTCATCAGCATCATCATAGTCTTTGTCATTATCATCACAGTCAATGTCATCATCATCATCATCATAGTCATTGTGATAATCATCATCCTCATCGTCATAGTCATTGTCATCATCAACATCATCATAGTCATTGTCATCATCATCATCATAGTCATTATCATCATCATCATAGTCATTATCATCATCATCATAGTCATTGTCCTTATAAACATCATAGTCATTGCCATCATCATCATCATCAGCAGCAGCAGCAGCAGCACCATCATCAGCTGAGTAGTAGCATACTGATCATAATCAATACTGTCATCTCTACATCAGCATGCAAATGACAATTGTTGTGATCATCGCAATGAGCTCTTTTTGTTTCTTCTAATTTTCATTACTACTATGATAATCACATTATCATCATCATCATCATCATCATCATCATCATCATCATGAATTTTCACCATTATCATCACCATCACCGTCATCACCATCATCATCATCATCATCATCATCATCATACAGTCGTCGTAATCTTCGTCTGCGACATTATCTTCATTATCTTCATCATCATCAAAACCATCATTATTAGCATTTTCATTGGCATTGATTGCATCAAAATAATGACCATTTTTCGAGGTAGTAATGACATGGAGAGATTATTTTTATCTGCTCTAGATAGAAAGTTTGGTATAGATAAATATTTCGAATAGTTTGCAGATCTAAAAAAATGATTGTGACCTGTTTGCAGCAAACCACGCCAGCAATTATAATGTAGCAAACTTGAAGATATTTTTTTTAACTTTTGTATTTATCATAATTTTATGATTGCTAAAAAATGTATCCGATAGCATTTTCATGTATCTTGTGTTCTTTTTTTTTTACCGTGCTAAGAATATCACCTTCTAAATGTGTTAGCCGATGTGCAGGTAATTATGTGCTTGCGAAATGAAACAAGGGCGGTAAGAAGTATCATAATCTGCATTCCTTAAGCACTTCGTTATTACTCCTCTTTGTAAGACCCAATGGACTAGAGCTTTACATTGTAAGACACAAAATTTGTTCAGAAAAGGTTGTTCAAAAATTATGTATTTGGACCTTGATTTATTCTATTTTTTAAGTTATGTATCATAAATCAGTTCTTTACACATTGAAGCCACTTGTAAATTGTGACATAATGAGTTTTAAAAGCATTGAAAATACTACTAACAATTGTCAATCGTGATTGCAAGTTTAATAGAGGAATTCAGGGTGCATAGTCTCATTGGGAATAAAGAAAAAAAGATTCAGCACAAATTGGTATATTTGAATCAAAACTATTTAGTGTTATCCGATCATTGACATTTAAAAATTATTTTGTATTTTGCAGAGAGCCATGACACATAATGTCTTCAATGACATCATCACTTTCATCGTCCTCATCATTGTCATAATTATCATGACTACCATTATCATCATCATCATCATCATCATCATCATTATCATCATAATCTTGACTATTGAGCGGCAACATAATTACTGCCCTTATCTTCATCATTATTATCACCATCATCGTCATTATTATCATCATGATCTTCTCTTAGCAGCATTATCGTTTTTTTATGTTCATCAAATTTTCCATTTTAATCAAGAGCATCATTATCAGTGACAGCAGCATCCTCACTCTTTAAATCATCAAAAGAAAGCATCATCATTAACGTAATCATCCTTTTATACCCATCCATACCCGAAATGCCATCGCTAAGATCATTTTCATACTTCTTTTTTACGATCGTCGTGTTCATTATCATAATCATCAACACCATCATCGTCATCGTCGTCATCGTCATCATCATCATCAACATCATCAGAATTATTAGCATCATAATCTATACTATCAACTCTTCATTAGCATTCTAATCACCCTTGTTAAAATCAACATAATGAGCTTTTTTTATCATCATGATCATCATAATAACCATAGTCAATATCATTACTTTCATTATTATCATAATAATCATCATCAGACTTAGCAGCAGTAAACTGATCATAATCAATATTATCATCTCTTCATTAGCATCCTAATCACCATTGTTATGATCAACTTAATGAACTTTTCAATTATCATGATCATCGTAATAACCATATTCAATATCACTATCATTATTATCATCATCATCGTCATCATAGCATTTAACATTGTCATAGTCATCTCCAACGTAATCAATTGTATTATCATCATTATCTTAAAATAGCGGCATTGGCCTTGAATTATTGTTTCTTAAAGGGGTCGACACTTAAATTTTTCTATCCTTTTATTCTCCTTTGTTTCTCTTTATCTCTCTCTCTCTCTCTCTCTCTCTCTCACAGACACACACACACACACCTCTCTGGGATTTTTTCTCTCTCTATCGCTTCTCTGTAACTACTGTTCTCAACATTTCATTCTAATATTCAATATTTTCCCTTTAATTTCTTATGCATTTAACATATATTGCTTATTAATTTATTTATTGATTACTCTATAGATATTTAGGCAATCATTATCTGTATGTGTAAATATATTTTTTGCTTACCCAATTTTTCTTGGTAGATCTTTTTATAATTGAATAAGCCCTTATTTTATTTTTGTCCTTTTGAACTTTGTATTGTGCATGTGCGAATAATTATTCTTGTGTAATCTCTTGCTGTTGTTTTTTGTGTCTGCTGAAGGTGTTATGTAGTAGTAGTAGTAGTAGTAGTAGTAGTAGTAGTAGTAGTAGTAGTAGTAGTAGTAGTAGTAGTAGTAGTAGTAGTAGTAGTAGTAGTAGTAGTAGTAGTAGTAGTAGCAGCAGCAGCAGTAGTAGTAGTAGTAGTAGTAGTAGTAGTAGTAGTAGTAGTAGTAGTAGTAGTAGTAGTAGTAGTAGTAGTAGTAGTAGTAGTAGTAGTAGTAGTGGTAGTAGTAGTAGTAGTAGTAGTAGTAGTAGTAGTAGTAGTAGTAGTAGTAGTAGTAGTAGTAGTAGTAGTAGTAGTAGCAGCAGCAGCAGCAGCAGCAGCAGCAGCAGTAGTAGTAGTAGTAGTAGTAGTAGTAGTAGTAGTAGTAGTAGTAGTAGTAGTAGTAGTAGTAGTAGTAGTAGTAGTAGTAGTAGTAGTAGTAGTAGTAGTAGTAGTAGTAGTAGTAGTAGTAGTAGTAGTAGTAGTAGTAGTAGTAGTAGTAGTAGTAGTAGTAGTAGTAGTAGTAGTAGTAGTAGTAATAATAGTAGTAGTAGTAGTAGTAGTAGTAGTAGTAGTAGTAGTAGTAGTAGTAGTAGTAGTAGTAGTAGTAGTAGTAGTAGTAGTAGTAGTAGTAGTAGTAGTAGTAGTAATAATAATAGTAGTAGTAGTAGTAGTAGTAGTAGTAGTAGCAGCAGCAGCAGCAGCAGCAGTTGTGGTAGTAAATAGGTAGATAGATAGATAGATAGATAGATAGATAGATAGATAGATAGATAGATAGATAGGCTGATAGGTTTATAAATACATAGGTAGATAGAAAGATAGATAGCTCTTGCAACGTTCGTTTTAACTTTCATTGTTGAATGATGGGCCCATGTTTCCTTGGGTTTGTTTGTTTTTTTCTTGTTTTGTTTTTTTCTTTGCTGGTATGTCTGGATTTTCTTTCATCACTGAATCGTAACAGTTGGTTGAACTAACTCCTCATGAATGCGTCATCATAAATGGAGCTGTCGGGTTTAAAGACTTCTTCGTTTTTCAATATTATATTTAAACTGTAGTTGATATCTATGTGGGTAAGTTCTTTATGATGGATTAGGAGTGGCTGCTGTGCTTCACAACAAACGTTTCTTGCTTTCGAACGTCAACTCAAGTCCCCGTTTATTGCCTCTGGTCATTCTGATGAGGGCCACACAGGCTTGAAACAGTTTTGGTCACAGGTAACTAGGTAATCATTTTATTATTAGGAAGATAGATAGAATAAGACAGATAGATCTATAGCTATAAATAGATAGATAATTAGCTATAGACAGATAAATTAATAGATAGATAGATAGATCGGTGGATGGATAGATAGATAGATAGATAGATAGATAGGTAGTAGATAGACAGATGTAAAGATAGATAGATATATAGAACATAGATAGATGGATAGATTGACAATAGATAAATAGTTAGATAGACAAATAGATAGATAGACTTATCGATAGACAGATAGATAGATAGACTTATAGATAGATAGATAGGTAGATAGACTTACAGATAGATAGATAGATAGAGGAGATGAGAAGATAGATAGATAGAGGAGATAGATAGACTTATCGATAGATAGATAGATAGATAGATAGATAGATAGATAGATAGATAGATAGATAGATAGATAGATAGATAGATAGATAGATAGATAGATAGATAGATAGATAGATAGATAGATAAGATAGATTAACTGATTTGAGGTAAAGCTTGAAATTAAAAAGAAAAGGTGTAAACAAAGAATATTTCGCTGTGGGTAAGAAGAGCTTCTCATCCATCCCGAGTTGGACAGTCTTCATGGTGATAATGTTTAAATACTACATCTTTTCTTGAGTCAAATTCATTAACTTTTATTTGTCTAACGGGAATGACTCAACAAAATATACTTTCTGGGTTACAATTTCTATTATAGATCAGTCTGTCCTGACAAGTTGACCCTGTCCTAGTGCCAAATGTGTGAGGTCAGGACCATCCGCTCGCTAGCGTATCTCGCCCCCTGGCGGAGAACGAGTGTAGCCGCCGCGGACCGGAGCTACGCGCTCTTCCCGCGTGGCTGCCGTCTGGCGCTGCCGTCTGCCCTGCGGCGCGACGGGGGAAAGTAAATCCTCAACGATCTCCCGTCTCGCCCTCACGCCCACTCGGCTAAATCCGGTAATCCCCGTCGGCACTCGGCAGTACACAGTGGCGAAGGTAACAGGCCCGGGAGGTGAGAAATTCCCGTTGTTATAGCGGACGGTTAACTACCTCTTCACGCCTGCCTATTCTCCACGATCCGCCTCCGGTCGGTCATTGCAAATCGTGTCTTCACATAGTCAAACGTTTCTTTACGCCGTTTGGTCAACCAGACTGAGAAGACGTTTCATAACATACTAAAATTTCTCACCCGATCCGTGCTAACTGTCAGATCACGACAGCCATAGTGCTCAAAGCCACATCGCCGCCATGAATTTCAAAACATTTTGGTTTTTTTTTTCTTTTGGTTTTTTGATTATTTGAGATATCCCAAGGCCCTAGATTTTTTAAGTGTTGTAATGCAAAGCTAGACCTATGATGCAGGAAAAGGCAGAAAGGAAGAGTTAGAGAGAGAGAGACAGAGAGACAGAGAGGGGGAGAGAGAGAGAGAGAGAGAGAGAGAGAGAGAGAGAGAGAGAGAGAGAGAGAGAGAGAGAGAGAGAGAGAGAGAGAGAGAGAGAGAGAGAGAGAGAGAGAGAGAGAGAGAGAGAGAGAGAGAGAAAGAGAGGGAGAGAGAGAGAAAGAGAGAGAGAGAGAGGTTTGAGAAAAGACACAAAATAAATTATACATCATGGCAGGCACAGTCTTCTTAGGCCGTTGTGAAAAAAATATGTTTGTATACATTAATGTAGATAAAGATGATGACGATGATGAACATAATAATTTATGGTCGACGGTAAAGATGTTGATGATGACGATGATGATAATGATCATGATGACCATAACAGGTGGTGATGTCAAATGGTGAAGACGATGGTAATAATGATTATGGTCTTGATTAGAATAACAGCAATGATTATGATGATGATGATGAACAAGAGGGTTATAGCGATATTGATAAAAACACTGGCCATGACCACTGCCGCTTGGAATATCAGAGGCTTGTGACATGACTAAGTGATGATGGTGATACTTGTAGAAACATGCTCACTTGATGCATCAAAAAATAACCATATAACGCCTTTAATAAAAAATCTTTTATTAAGAATATTTATGGATTATTGTTTAGAGAAGAACAAATTTTTTTGTGTTGTTTTTCAAAATATCTTGCTATCGGCCCATGTTTCTAATCTAAATACGAAGACTAGAAATAATTGATAGAATGTCAGCAGAGGGACAGATCTGACACTTACAAGTTGCCGAAAAGGTGAAGTCCTCCTTTCTGAGGCTACTATTCTTGATTCTTCTTCTTGGTGCAGGCACATCCGTGGATATCTCTCCAGCGAACATGGTTTGCTACAATTCTCTTAGAATTGACTTGTTGCAACTTATTCGTCTTTAAAACTGTAACATTCGAGCTTACAACAGATTGCACAACTCAAAGATCCCTTAAGTTAAAGCAACTCAGTTTAAAGAAACCGAATTGCAACAGATTGCACAACTCAAAGATCCCTTAAAGCAACTCAATTTAAAGAAAACCGAATTGCAACAGGCCTCTATGAAAAAGTGTAACAAATGGCAAAATTTTTACTTACAATCGTATGTGTGATCGTAATAGGAAGTGAGTATATCATGGAAGAGCACCATTCGGTTTTTTTTTTTTACTGATTCTTGAAATTTGCCCACGTAAATGTTCTGCCAATCAGATGAAACAATCGTTGGTTGAAGGGTCGGATAAAAGTGGTCAGTTCTTTCAAGAACTTGTCTCCAATTTCTGGGTGAACGCGTCCTTTGTGACTTCCAAGGCAGCCTGTTTTCTCGTTTAACACGATGCTGGCTTTTGCTTTGGGATACTTTGTGCTGGACGTATTGAAGCAGAAAAATCCCTTCTCTTTATTGTACACAAGATCAGTTTTAGAAAATGCCTGTCTCAGATCAAGAAAAGCTTCAATTTCTTCCAGAACATCCAATGGCTTTTCTTCCAGAAGTTCTTCCGAGAGAACCAAGACTTGATCTCGGCGGAATAGCCGGTACACATTGTCTAACGGGGTAGCGTAGTCGATTAGTCTCAGAACTTTAGAGGTGTGAGCAGCTCCACCACACCAGACCTGGAACGATGGGACCCTAGGTCTAGAAATATTTCTGCTCACACAGCGAGCATACTCCGACTGGAGCCTTGTGATCGGGTCACGGACCATCACCACAAGCTTCACACCGGCGTTCATTTGGTGGATTCGCTCTATCGACACTGGCGTGTTGATGTAGCCGGCTGATTTCTCCACGGTAATTTGGGCGGCTGTCGATAGCGGCATCTGGTTCCTATACCACAGCAAACCTCTCACGAAATTCATGGTGAAATATCGTATCTCTCTCAATGGCGAGACAATGTGTGGATGAAGGGTGAGAAACCCCCTTAACGCCGTCGTTCCACATTTGGAAAATCCAATAATGAGGCATGTTGGTAACCTTCTCCGTCTGACAAACTCAGATATAAGAGAAGATGACTTTCCATCTAAAGCAGACGTATTTAGAGGCTCAAAGAAGGCAGCATGCTGTCCGGAAAACCGGTGTTGTCTCAAGGTTTTGTTGTGAGCTTGTGAAGATGTAGTCACCACAAGAAAGATGTAGAGAGAAAAGGTCAAAACACCAAGTATACCCAAGACCTTTTTATGCATTATGACTGTCTTACAAAATTCTGCGCAAGAGTAAGAACATTTTCCGTACCATTTTACGTCTGAATGGTAGTGAAACATCTTTTAGTCTGATTCGCCTTTCACAGTCATAATGTTAACAGAAATCATACGGGTGCTCATTTTAAAAAAGTTTGGATTGAAATTTCGCATTTATAAGCAAGAGCCACGAGTGACCACTAGTCTAGTCATTTTAAAGCAAAGTAGAAAAGGGAAAGATCAGGGTAAACGATCATCTCCCAGGCAGACAAAAAAACGCACCACCTCCAACAAACAAGATGACCAATCTTAATTTATCCCTAGCGCATCCTGCCACTCAGTGCGTAAAAAAAGGAACTTTTGATTCTACATAATGAAATGAAACTGTTAACATTTTTTTTATAAATATTTACTCAGTACGACATGAAATCAAACAATCTGCCTAGAGTCATATATAAATTTTTCAATAATCCAGAGAGCGATATTGTTATTATACGTATTTCTAAAAACCACGAAGATTACTGAAAGGATAACAATAAGAAGATTGATGGAAGGTGGGATTAACCGGAGCCCCGGTAGGGTCGATAACCCAGCCACATCCTTCAGCTCCTGGTGTTGGCTAAAGCTATATGGACGTGTTATACTATACACCACAAAACGCGTCATTTCTCAAGGATGGGGTATTAATTAACAATAGGCTCTTTTCCAAAAGTAGTTAGCAAGACGTGAGGCAATGTGAACTTTCTCCAATCGACCAAATTCATCAATCTAGATTTGAATGCCACCTGCTTTACGCGCACTAAGATGGTCAGCTTGTAAGATTCTCTTCACGCCTACCGCCTTCCCTCTCACCAAACTCCATAGCGCCTTACACACAGTTGACATTTCGAAATACGTTGTCAGTATGGCTTCATAAAGACACTACAGTTGAATGAAAAAAATTCATGCGCATTTATCTTGATTTCTTGAGGGGAACTTCGCTCAGGCATTCAACAAAATGTTCAAGATCAAAGAAAACCGAATTGTGTGATGAGCTGAATGTTACATAACCATAGGCATAGTTTGCTTTAGGACAAGTTAACAGATATAAGATAATGTCGCGACCTGACGTTTGGTTCTCTTCCAGGCAAATTGCTAAAACATTGTGATCGCTGCGCGATATAATTACATGGAATTTTTTTTATCCACAATCTAGACTACCTCAGATTCCCATTTTATACAATTTCATTTCGTGAAGATCTACAACTCGCCACCAGGCGGTGAATTGTCCCGATCTCTACTTAACTTTTATATAGACCATACCCAATTGATATTAGCTTGCTCAACATTCCCAAATATTTGCAGGGCAGAAACTATTTCAGCGTTAATATCGACAAGTTTAATATTTAATGTGTACAGCACTAGTATCATATTGTTATGAAGCCAATAAATTATTAAGGCGTTATACTTACATAAAAAGGTGTGAGATAGATAGATAGAGAAAGATACAGAGAGATAGAGAGAGAAAGAGAGAGAGAGAGAGAGAGAGAGAGGGGGGGGGGATGCGAAGATGGGGAAAGGATAAGAACAGAGCCCGACAGGCAGAAATACAGACGGCAGAAAAGAGACACATATTTCTAGACGCCAGACCTTTGTATGACAAGAAAGTATCCATTATGATCTATTTATACGAAGAATATCTTCTCAATAGCTCTAAATAATAATCATTGACTTGCTAATTCAAACCATTTTAACTCACAGTTTAGAATCAAATTTGATTGAAAAGAAAGGTAAAACATTTTAGTCACAATCAAGATTATTATGATTATATTTTTTTAAGATCCGGCACCGTTGAATTTTCTTCCTTCCGGATCATTATTGAAGTATGGAAATTAGTTTGCACAATCCATTTCAAAGAAAAACAAACTGGTAGTGCAAAGTTTTGATACAATGAGTTAAGATCATGCGTCATACACTACAACAATGTTTATTAATACAATAACGTAAACAATGAAATAAAGCCTAATTTCCAGCAATTTCTTTTTAGGCTAAAAGAAATAGAGATTTTTTTTTTTATGAATCTTCGAAAATATATTATGAGATATAGTATGGCAACATAAAGTAAGACCCTTTAAGACAATAAGAATATTCTGAAATTAATTCAAGTTGCTCAGGAAAAATTGTATATAATTATGCGGAAAAGATACAAGAGCATAAAAAATAGGCAAGCATGATATCTCCTATTCTCCCTTTTTTTCCCACAAAACCCAACACACTGTTGCACATCATCATTTTAAAAAGTTACCTTAAGATAGTTGTGATTTTAACGCGCAAAGAAAGTGCACCCATTTTCTTTTCCCATTCACCCCCTAAGGTCAAAGTTCAACAAAATTTAAAACACTAAAAGTATCACATAGAATCTAAGATACCTCGTCAGTCAACAGAAATTATCTTGGTGTGTCTTTAAAATTTTCCCAAGAGAATTTCTTGCCTATCAAACGAAACAACCTCACATTATACGGCCGTATAACATCCACCAGCTCCTTAAGAAATTTTCCGTCGATGTCCGGATGATCTCGACCTTTTCCGCTTCCTAAACATCCGGTCTTCTTGTTAAGTACCACAGTTTCCAGGATTTCTGGGTAATGAGGGCTGCTGGTATTGAAACAATAGAAGCCCTTCTCTTTGCTAAACACAAAGTCCTGTCTGGAGAAATACGGTTTTAGACCAAGAAACTCCTCCGCTTCTCGCATGACGCCCATTGGATTTTCCTCTAGACTCTCTTCACTTAGCACTAGAACGTTCTGCTTAGGGAAAAAATGAAACACTTCTTCGATGTGCTGCGCATAATCCACGTTGCGCAAGACTCTTAGGCTTCTGGGGTTATCCGCGCACCATTCTTTGAAGGTTGGGTTTTCGGAGGACTTTGGGTCGTCACTGAACGTGTGCGAATAGAGAGACTGCAGCCGCACGATGGGATCGCGGACTATGACGATGAGTTTGATGCTGGAGTTATATTCGTAAATCCTTTCTATGGCCTCAGGGGAAAGAATGTAAGATGGCGTCTTCTCTATAGTGATCTGCCCTTGCTTTGAGAGTGGCATCTGATTTCTATACCACTCCAGACCTTTCTTGTAAAATAAAGTAAAATACCGAAGTTCTCTCAACGTTGAAACAATGTCCGGATGGAGGGACAGAAATCCCCTCAAAGCTAGAGTTCCACATTTAGAAAACCCTATGATAAGACAGTTCGGTAATCTTGGTTTCCACTCCCTCCCGAAATCTCCCAGCACGACCTTCCGGTCTCTTCTGGCGTTGCTACGGTTATTTGTGATCTCCGGGGTAAGCTCCGAAAAACTCCGTAACAACTGTTGACTGCTGATCGCTCTGTGGCCAAACCGGTGGCTGGCTATGAGCAGCGCACCTAACACCATGCTCCATGCAGAAACCAGCAAGAACAACTTCACTATACGAGTCTGCAGCAGCATCTCTCTGTATACCCTTGTGCCGCATCGAATAGACAAAATGGTGCTCACCAGACCACTGCATATTGCCTCCTTATCTCATACTGCATGCCATGAACAAAAACAGCCACCAGTTCTTGCATTTATGAGGAAAGGGAAAGACGATTTATTCCGTCTTAGAAGGGATCAACTGAGAGTCCGGTTATAAGCAAAGGAAGAAATTGTACAAAGATTTGTTTATACTTGCTCCATCATTCTGTAGAGGTGATTGTTGCTAACGTTGTTGTTACTTTAAGTTACCTTTTTTTTAATTACAAAATTATTGGTATTATAGAAGTCTTGTTGCTGTTGCTGTTTATTGAGTACTGTGGCTCCTCTTCTCGTTGATGCTTCTGATTGTAAATATTATCTTCTGCACTTTATTGTTATTGCTTTTCATGCAGTAGTTGTTGCAGCTTCTAAAGCTGCTCGCGGATGAATATATAACTGCTAGTTTTCCTCTGTTGCAGCTTGTAAATTAAAGGTAGTAACGGTTGTTTTCGCTACCAGGCACGCCATCACATTCAGATCCAAATCTTAGCTCAGCCTGCATAGCGCAGCTTGAAAGATTCTCATAAAACTGATTATTTTGCTCTTAATTTGTTTCCTTAATTTTAAATAGAATTATTGCTTTATAGTTTTCGTTAAACACCTATCCTCACATCACCATGTTTGTTGAAATGAGTTAATGAAATAAAGTAAAAGATAGCTAGAAGGAAGAAAATGAAAAAGCTAACCAAAATGGTACAAAGAATCCATTAGTCATAGCAGTTATTAATCAATCATAACAAGTCGTGGAAGGAGATACAACAGGTTCTATATGCCTTCTTTGTATCTACTGCGTTAGAGCTTTTTGTTTCTCAAACAAAGCAACCAAATTTACTAACCGCAATGCTTTAAGACAGCAATAAGTATCTTATACATTATCACAGTCTTAATCTCATCTTACAACAAAGAGAAATACTTACCTGCAATCACAAACCGGATATCTGCTTCTCTGTTATCTGGACTCCCAGTGAATTTTGATTTTTTTATCCCGCTTAAGCGGAAAGTCGTGAGAAAGTCCAACCTCTGATCAATAATCGATGAAGAAAAAGAAGCGCACCCCCACCCCCTCCTTCCTCCTCTCCCAACAAGCAACCGTTGCATGTAACGGTATAACACCTGACCGTTCTTAAGCCCGTTTTTCAATTATTGTCTGATCTTAAACGTGAAGCTAACCCGAACTCTAACGCGTAAATGATATGTGGATCTGGTTACAGCAATCTGGTTTACTGATATTTAATCTTTCTCTCGATCAATGTGTGATATTGCACTTATTGATGCGCTGTTTGTTTTACACTCTATTTCATATTTTTAAGATTGAGCGTTAGAATCATAAACTTCAGCAATTATTAGCCGTTAAATCCTGTAAGAGAGTTTTAATTGTACCGTGAATTATGTGCGTGTTTAATCTTGTCAGGGGAGCAACTTAAATGTCTGTATGCGGGTGGGGTATGTTGGGGGGCGTAGATAAACGTAAGATGTGGTTTATTGTATAGTTCATTTCCTCATTATACCTTGCGATTGCAGGATTCTCTTCGCGCTTTCTATGAAAATTAATTTTTGTCTGATTTAGATAGAGATATTCTAGACGTTTCTTCCAAATGTCTGCCACTTAGCAATCCCGTTCTTTAATTACTTGGGCAATTACACCATAAGTTAGCAGTGTTCCATTTTAAGTAAAAATGTGAATCACGCATTGTGTTACCAAAGGCTGTCGTAAGCTCTTCGTGTGTTCTCAGATTCACGTCGATACTGAATTATCATACAAATTGAAAACAACCATTCCATCCTCTATCTTAGCAATTGTCCAAACTGACTAAAAAAAAACAACAACGCTATTTTGATGATATCTCTCCCCATTAGACCTTTTCCGTATCTTCAGCGACCTGATCTTCCTTCTAACCTTTTGCAAAGATTTTCAGGAATAATCCGAGGTAACCACACGGCCAGCTTTCCGCTAAAAAAGGACCAGATCAAGTCGAACAACTTACTAACTTGCTGTCTATGGGTTATATAAAGAAAACAGAAGCTGTTAAAACAACCTATCTGAAGAAACGTGGAGATTGTCCAACGTATACAGAAACATAACATTATGACAATAGACATAATATCAATGTTCTGATTCCTAGATGTCGCTGGCGCTTCTGTGCTCCCAGCCTCTGTATAGTTGTTCGACCCCTCTGTGCAGATGGCTGTAAGGTTACAAGACTAATGTGAAGTATGGTTTAATTTAATATTCAAAGAGTTGAGCTCACATGCTTCGTTCTATGTCAATCCCATAGAGAACTGGTTGAAGGTTTCAACTTGACATTGAATCAAACGTTAGATTTTCTCCTCCTTGGTAGATTTGTCTAATTGTAACGCTCTGTTAAACTTTGTCTTAGTTTTAGGAAATAAAATCATTTTGAAGAAAAGAGTGTAACGTTACTATTCTGTTTTATAGGCAGCAAATAATTTCATGGCATATTAATTTCATAACTGGTGTCGATAAATTTCACTATTAAAGATCGGCTTGTTCAATTTACATTTTTTTTCAACATTTCTCCCACTGTTTGCCAGCTGCTATGGCAACCTGAGAGAAAATAGTGATTTTAAAAAGAAAATAACTCTTTTTCAGTATTTTTATAATTCTTCCATCCTTTTTTTTATTCACTCTCTCTTTTTATATCAATCGAATAATTTCTATTACGATAAATCTATTTATGGACGAAATATAGACTTTTTCTTTTTATTTCAGTATTAAAGTATCGATATGTAATCAAATATTTTGAGTTTTTTTTTTATTTTAAATTCAATTCAGTCGGTATACTTCGTAACCTTTTGTCATGCGCTGCTGACATTATTCCGTTATAAAATTTCTTGCAACGGACCTCATAGGAATTTCATTAAATCACTAAGATGTGCATCAGTAACCATGCGGTTAACCGTATTTCATGTAGAAACCGTCATCAGTTGAGCAAACAATGTAAAATCAATCAAGAACATCGACTCGTGTATTATATTAGCGTACATGACTGTGCAAGATAGGAAGTACGAATAGGTGAGAAATGATGTAGAGAATAATTATAAAAAAAAAAAACGAGAAACATCACACAACATCAAAGTCTACCCTTTACAGACCGTGTCTTGAAACTTCAATAATTTAAAAGACGAAATTGTTTGTGAGAGCGAATAGACGAATAGTACACAACGGTTTGGTGAACTTTCCTATCTAGTTCGTGCTGTCAGGTACTACAATGTACAAGCTTCCGTTTAACCGGCTGACGGCCACGAGACCTCCTTCAGTTCATGGAGGGCCGGAAGTAAGAGGACTGCAACAAGCGGGAACCTTTTCGCCCCTTGCCGGCAGAAGTGTGATCTTTAGGGCGGTACGGCGCCGCGGGATCTATCATCACAGGGGATAAAAGGATCGGACGAGGCACGGAACAGACCCCGGCCGTCCACGCCTGCAGCAAAATTAATGTTCATTGCCGCTGCTGGGTCATCAAGCTCCGACCCACCGTGCCGGCTAGAGCTGTGTGGGCGATTACTGCTCCGATAACCGAATACCCGAACGGTGCGAGGTAAAATTATAGTGTCGATTATGCCACAAGAGCCTCAGAATTTAAATTTATACGGACAAAGATTTGTTTTCGTTTTATTTCGGCTTTAGTTGGCAGAAGCTTGGTATGATCACCTAAATTCAGTAAGCAACATTGTAATTTGAAAGAGAGAGAGAGAGAGAGAGAGAGAGAGAGAGAGAGAGAGAGAGAGAGAGAGAGAGAGAGAGAGGGAGGAGTAAGGGTGGGGGTAGTTTGCCATGGAGAACAATCATATTAAAAATTCATTCCACTTTGATTGATTCTCCTGATAGCTTTTGTCGATTAAGCTGAATTTATGAAACATGACGTTTTTGGAGATTTTGAAAAGGTCCCTCTAGAAAAAAGTATGAATAAATAAAAAAAATAATAAAAAAAATATATCACAAAATAAAAAAAAATAATAAATAAATAAATAAATAATAATAATAATAATAATAATAATAATAATAATAATAATAATAATAATAATAATAATAACAATAATAATAATAATAATAATAATAATAATAATAATAATAATAATAATAATAATAATAATAATAATAATAATAATAATAATAATAATAATAATAATAATAATAATAATAATAATAATAATAATAATAATAATAATAATAATGATAATAATAATAATAAGACACAAGCCCTAAAAATGTTATGTAGTACACCACAGGCTTCTTAAATGGAAATATTAACAGCCTTTTCTATTGTTATTTAAAATATTACCACACCCTTTGTTCCGTGCTAAGTAATGAGAAGTTTTTCTCTAACAGCTTTCTACTCTTGGTTGACAGAATGTCACTGCTGTTTTAAACTGTTCTGAACTTTGTTTGGTATCCTTCTATCTAAGCACAGAATTGGTTCATTAAGTGTGGAAATAGAGCCAGACGCAGACTCTGAGGAGATCAGTTTTTGTATATTCTACTCTAGATCTAGCTCATTAAGCTTGCCTGTGTTGTTCTGGCGTGTAAGTTGAATCTCTGACTGGTTCAGTCATCTTTATAGAGATTATAATTATCCTTACTCGGCTTAAATGCTTGCATTATTTCCCTTTCAAAATCTAATTGTACGGCGCTTAAATAACTGCTTTTTTTCCCTCACATAATCTAATTGTACCGCGCTGAAATGCTTGCTTTTTTCCCCTTATAGATTCTAACTGCACTACGCTCAAATGCTTTTTTTTTTAAAAAGCAAAATCTAATTGTACCGCGCTAGATTGCTTTAGTATAACAACGCTCGATAATTTTTAATTTTGTTCACTTTACAATTTTCAATGAGTTTTTAATTTAACATCTATAATAATTTGGGTAATTGTTACGTGTGGTATTATTCCTGGCTGGTCATTACACTTGCTTTGATCACCAAGGTATGAATAAATTGTGCGAAGCAACAACAGAAAGCGCTTTATCATTGTTAACAACCGTAACGGTACAGGCATTGCACACGTCACTAAGGACATTCCTGCATTGTCAATATTCATGGGTCGCATGATAGCAAATGGTGCTTTAAGCTCGTTTTGTAAGCTTCGTCGTTGATCACGTCTTTATCCTCTTAATAAGATAAATAGATACGAGATAAATTGATAATTTTTTAAACAACCTTGACAAAATGATAAAAAAAAAAATGTGAAGATCAGATCTTTGCGCGTCTTACGTAAAGTTGTGGTGCATATAATCGGATTTTTTTGAAGGCCAATTGATAGTAATCGGGTAACGAATCTTTACCCTTGAGCTCCTCAGTAATTAACACGATTCCCTCACTGTGCTTCAGTTGTTACCCCCCCCCCCCCTCTCTCTCTCTCTCTCTCTCCCCCGCCCCCTCCCGTTCTTGGTTCGCCACTTAGAGATGGGTGACCGTAACTGCTGTTGGTCAATTACAGTAACTCGTGGCGATCTAGAACTAGCAGTAGCAGAGGCAGAGAGTGTAGTGAGGGCCGGCACTGTTGGTGGGCACACGGTGAATCGGCCTCAAGTCAGAGACTGTATACACAATACAATTCAACTTATCTCTTTTCCACACTCTCATTCTACCCATTAGTTTACTTTTTTGTCACCGGCCTCTCTCACTCTTATTCCTCTTACTCACTTGCATCTCTCCCTCCCTCCCTTCCTCTCTCTCTCTCTCTCTCTCTCTCTCTCTCTCTCTCTCTCTCTCTCTCTCTCTCTCTCTCTTTCTCTCTCTGGTTCTTTATCTCATTTGCTTATTTTTTATTCCTTATCCCTACATTGCGGCTTAATAATAACAAACAGGAAAGTGATGATGATGACATTGATGATGATGATGATAGACTTAAAAAGTTTATTACACCCGAAGATGGCACTCTATGCACTTCGCAAGTTTCCTGGTAATTTTTATTTAACATATGAAGCTTTTTTTTTTAAATACAATAAAGAAAATAGTGGCTTAATCTCCAAAATTAATATGCAAAGCAAAACAAACGTTTTATAGAGCTGTATGTGTAAAGTACTGAATTGAGTTAAAATTTGGAATCCTGTCAATGGTTTGGCAATGGTGTGCATGTGTGAGAGAGAGGAAGGGAGATCTAGGGAGGGATGGTGAAGGCTGGAATTTGGAAAGAAATGGAGAGACAGAAGTGTACAATTAGGATGGTAAGCAGATAATTCAGAGCTTTATTTGAGCAGATAGAGAGACACGCATAAAAAAGAATGGGAGAGAAAAACAGAATGAAAGAACGAGAGAGAGAAGAAAGAGAAATACAGAGAGAGAGAGCGAGAGAGAGAGACAGAGAGACAGAGACAGAGAGAGACAGAGAGAGACACAGAGAGACACAGAGAGAGAGAGAGAGAGAGAGAGAGAGAGAGAGAGAGAGAGAGAGAGAGAGAGAGAGAGAGAGAGAGAGAGAGAGAGAGAGAGAGAGAAGGGTGTGGGATTGCTGGAGACGGGCTGGGGTTGTATCGGCTTCGCTGACTCTCTGTGACCAGCAGGGCGAGGCACCGCGGGCGTCTAGCAGCGTTGATACGGACGACCAACAAGTGCCTGTCCGTCATAACGCCATCTAGCGGATATGACATGGAGCAGCCGCTAGCAGCGCCAGATTTTACCCTGGCTGCCCGCAGGGGGGGCACCAGCGGGGCGAGAGCGGACACACGCATGGTGAAATGGATGGGGAGAGGAGAGAGGGTCGGTGAAGGGAAGGAGGGGGGAGGGAGTTATGATCGATACCAAACATTTGCCGCGGCGCACTGCCTGCGAGTCCCTCAGGGCACCGGTAAGAAAACTCTTCCACTTATCTTTCTCTCCGCCTGTAGTATTTTACATGCATGTAAATATATGGAATATAACTGTAGTTATAGGATGAATTTATTGCAACAGTTATGTAGTTTCCGAGATCCTATCAAGACGAAGACAAACTAACTGTAGCAGACTGGTGTAAACTCTTTATCTACATCTGGCCTGGAACAGTGGAAGTCCCACAACCATGATCCAGTGCTTCGGGCCAGGCGGCGGTAGAATTTAGTGCCTGACTGCTTCGCTTCACCCGAGAGGAGGATCGGAACCGTCCTGCCGCGCCGCCTGCCGATCTCGCGGGCCCGACCCGTTCAAAAGAGAGAGAGAGAGGGAGAGGGAGAGAAGTGGGTGTCGTAAACACAGCCTGGGGCTCGTTGGTTGTCAGGACACACGATCCGTGTAATCTCCTCGCACGTCCACTCCGCTACCACCCCAGGGGCCACCCGTCCCACCCCCCCTCGTCTCCCCGTCAATCGCCAGTTCTGTTATTACTGTGTAAGAAATTCAACCTGGACTATAATTTTCTCGACCTGTGCTAGGCCTAGACGGATTAAAAAAAAAGCGGCCCCCAAGTGGCCTTAGAAACAACTGTGGTGTCGCGCTCTACAGCTAACTAGCCCTGTGGGCAACTCACAACTAGAGTGATTGACATTTTGCCCGCAGTATTATCACGAACTTTTTTTTTGTGCACTTCTCGATGTTTCCGCTTCTACGGTGGATTGTCGGAGCGAACCGTGGAGTCCCCTTATAAACAAACATGGCGGAGCAGTGAGAGTGCTTCAGGGCCTCCCCACCGCCGACCACTAGATCTAGAGGCTGTTGCTGACACTCGGCCGGTGCTTGATCTGGCCGGGGTATCAAGTGATTTGATCTGTCAACCCCCAGGGCGTCATTGACGGCAACCCACGACAACCCAATCCGCTGACACTTCGTCTCAGGTAAGTTAACTGTTTCACCCACTTGTCGCCAATAAGACAATTTAATTTAAAAGAAAGAGGTTATAAATAGCCTCTTTTTTTTTTTTTTGAACACTTAATTCAATTGCTCAAAAATTTTAAAAGCTAATGTCAGTAATGAATTGTACTTTTTTTTTTTTTCGTAGTTTGATTATAACAATATTTTCGTGTTGGAATTATTGTACTCAACTTATAAACCCGGAGGATCCTCTTTGTTAAAAAATATGTAGGCTAGCAAATATCTCATGTAGCTGAGGCACCGTAGAATTTCCTCATGATCATATGTATACATGTTTGATTAGCTTCTTCTGTGTGTGGGCTAGATCTACGTCAATTCTCATTAAGTCATCTACGTTCTGAAAACAACACATCTATCTCACTTTTGAAATTTTTCAGTAGGGGGCTGTAGTTAACCGAAGGACTTTCATAATATTATCGCAGTGGAGCTATGAGATTTAACTGTAATTAACAGATAGCAAGAAACCTGTACAGTGTATTTTACTAGAAACCCATATTTTACTTCCGTGGAAAAGCCGTCTATCTACAGCAGTATAGCAGCAGTGATAGTTCACTGCTAACATGTCATGGGGAAGGAGTGTCCAATTATTACGGTTATAATGGAAATGTTTTGTTCGCCTTACTAGACTAGACTCTATAGGCGTCAGAATCACTTACAATAAAAGTTAGTGACTCACTGACTACAGCTTACAACAAATGCTGACAGCATGATAATACAAGGAAAAACTGGAAGAGAGAGAGAGAGAGAGAGAGAGAGAGAGAGAGAGAGAGAGAGAGAGAGAGAGAGAGAGACAGACAGACAGACAGACAGACAGACAGACAGACAGACAGACAGACAGACAGACACACACAAATCTATACAAAGAGACATATCTATAGACAGACGTAGGTAATGATATTTACTGTTTCAACAAAGAGCTATCGCAGGGATGGCAAGGTAGAAAAGACTAGACATTTACTGATCTAGAGCAAGACTGGGACTTGGAGCCATGTTGATGGGAGAAAGCCGAGGCAGCTTGTGTGAGGGCGAGACTTGTTGCCTGAAGATAGCACTGTTGCCCCTCGCTGTCAGGGCTCTAAGTTAAAGCAGATCTTGTTTATACAGAATACCTAGGCGATTTAGATAGTTTAGTATATAAAATAATTTTTCAAGAGAAAGAGATAAGTTAACTACCATTTCCATAACTTGATAAAATAACTACGATTCAGACGCATTTTAATTATGTAGAAGGATAAGCATGTCTACAGTGAACCCCGAGAGGTGACACTAGAAGCATTTACTAAAGGGTACAGAATGTTCGGTTTACACCCAGCTTTTACATGATTTAAAAACAAAATGATTTCGAGACGAGATGTTTGGTGGTTAGTAGAAGTGGAAAAATTGCTAGTGGATCACCGTGAGATCTTTCAGACATCGTTTGATTTACTTTTTCTTGCGTTAATAATAATATATTATAGTACAATAAATCTCATTGTATACGTTTAAAGTTAAATTTTAGAGTTGAGCCATTGAACAAGGGAAAGAGAAAAGAGAATGAGAAAAATAAAGAACAGTAGTGAGGGGAAATTTAAAGAGAGAGAGAGAGAGAGAGAGAGAGAGAGAGAGAGAGAGAGAGAGAGAGAGAGAGAGAGAGAGAGAGAGAGAGAGAGATTATTTGGATGTAAGTCACTTGATGCTTCAAAGGAAACCTGAAAGTGAAAGTGCTTGAGCAAGAGGAATATTTTTTTCTTCAAATATATTATTAATTATTACACAATAGCTTGTGAAACAAAAATAAGACTGAGAGACTGGGAGGGAGAGGGAATCGGTAGAATCCAAGTGACAGAAGAGTGTAAACCGGAACCAGGATCCGGCGCCGGAAACTGGGAGTTGGGTCTGTGGACCGATCAGAGCACCCCCCTCAAACGGCGATCATTGTACAGCAGTAGAGCGAGCCCGTGTAGCGGAGATCTCGGGATTCTCTGCTTGACACCGTGGCTGAGAGACTGAGAGAGCGGGTGATGATTGTTGATGATACCCCTCGGGCGATTTCTGTTGGCCGTCAACTCTCCTGCGGTGATCGGGAGGGGGGGGGGGGTATGAGAAATGTTACCCCGTGCTCGCGCAAGCGGAGGTTTCTGCCCTCGAGGAAAATGTCTCTCTCTCTCTCTCTCTCTCTCTCTCTCTCTCTCTCTCTCTCTCTCTTTCTCTAAGTCTATCTGTCTGTCTATCTATCTCTCTGTCTGTATGCCTGTATGTCTCTCTATGTCCCTCTCTCCCTCCCTCTCTCTTTCTCTGTCTGTCTGTATGTATGTATGTATGTATGTATGTATGTCTCTCTCTCTCACTCACACTCCTTCTCTCCCTCCCCTGCCTGCTCGGCATATCCCGGCTCTGTCCGGCCGGCCGATCTCCGCTGGTCCGTCATCGCCCGTAGCGTTCCGGTGCCGGCCCGTCCCGGCTTGAGCTGACAACTCCGCTAGCTGGCCGACCGCTCAGGTTTACTCCTCAGGAGAATCGTGTTATTGTTTTGCCGGTTAGTTTGTCGGCGTTAATCTCCTGTAGCGGGCGGTTATGGCCACGGCACGGAAGACCAGGCTTGCCAACAAACTCCCCAGGATTAGGCCTGCGTGCGAAATCTAATCGATCACGGAGATTCGCCGAAGCGGAGAAAACTTTCGCGTGATAGAGAGAGCGGAAGGACACACACGGCGCTGAGTTTATTTTCACTCCTACTCCTAGTACTACTACTAGGCTTCATGTTTACGACCCTCTACCATTCCGTATTAATACGCGTGGTTGGTTAAACAGAGGAAAAAAACATAATGGGACCAGTGGGAGCAAAGTTGAATGAGACTTGGATCGGACAATGAGTGAATGACACCAACAATACCATGTCATGTCATGGTGTCATCAGCTGCAGTGGCATGGAAGAATGGCGTTTCAGACTGGAGCCTGGACTCCATGCAGCGAAAGACAGCGCATAGCATCAGTAATCAGGTTAAGCTCAGTGGTTCGCTTGCGGGAGTTTTCAAGGCGGTCCGAGATGTAATTTTTTTTTTTAATTGAAGCAATGCATTTGAGTTTTTTTGTCTCACAAGTTACACACTGGGTGATTCAAATTTCAAGTCTCCCATATTTTCAATTGACTTAATATTTGTACGGTTTGTAAAGTCGTGAGGTTTCAACAATGTACGGGAGCAAAGTATTTGGATACGAACGTGTTGCAGATTTAGAAAATAATTATAGACCAATAGACGGCTGTAATAAAATCGAAAGCTTTGAGTTTGAATTGGTACAAGGGCAAATGAGAAAGAGAGAGAGAGAGAGAGAGAGAGAGAGAGAGAGAGAGAGAGAGAGAGAGAGAGAGGGAAGAGGCAGAGAGAGGTGGAGAGAGATAAAGGAATTAGATAAAGTGAAAGTTATTGAGAGAGTTAAGTAGGAGAAAGAGCTAGAAATTGAAGGGGGTAGACAGAGAAAGAGAAAAGAGCGTAGACAGAAAGACAGATCTTTACCTTCATAACTTAAAAAAATCATAAATGAAAGCCTGTCTGTCGCGGTGTAGACAGGCCCTTTTAACGATATCTTTCAAAGAACTTATAAAAAAATCAAATCTGTCATAAATCATGGCCATTCATTTCAACTTTGATACATTTTACTTGTTTTTATGGCTGTTTTTTTTTTTTTTCTATTCCTCGCAAAGAGGATCTTGCCTATAGCGCCGATTTCTTAGCAGACCATGAATGACTGTGATGGTTTGATGGGACACAAAGAATGTCCGCCTTGAGGTAGTCGTCAACGAAAGTTAGGGAACATCAAAGTGCAACAAAGAGAGAAGTCGCCCTTGAATCTTGATCATTATTCGTAGTCTTCGCTATTGAAAAAAAAATGTTGAGACATGGTAAAACTTTTGGAAAGTGTGTATTTGGAAAGACAAAGGGAGGGAGAGAGGGAGATAGATAGATAGATAGATAGATAGATATAAAGAGAGAGAGAGAGAGAGAGAGAGAGAGAGAGAGAGAGAGAGAGAGAGAGAGAGAGAGAGAGATGAATGGCATTTAAATTAAACAGAGTAGCTGACAAACACGCTGACACACGATGTCGTTATTAAATGGACCGAGGCAAATTTAACAAACATAAGAATCGAAATTCTAATACTGTTAGTTGGTAGATTGCTTTCAAAAAAAAAAAAAAAAAACCTTATAAAGTGAAGTACTTTGATGAATTGCGAGATGTAGGCTTATAATTAAATATATCCGAACAGATAATACCGCTGAGTGTTAAAATAAATTAAGGAAACCCCAATGTATCCATGTGTAGGAAAAAATTCATGTTATGCAAAAATCATATTGTCGCAGATTTTTTTTTCTTTGGCTCGAAAAAGAACATGAAAAATGGGCCAATTGATGATTTTTTCCCCCACTGCATTGGAGGAATATGAAGCAAATTTATTTTCCTGAATAGGAATGTTGATATCAACCTTCTCAGGTGATTCTAGCTCTATACTATTTTGCTATCTCGATACTCTGAAGAGATAAGACAGTTTGAAGAAGATTCCCTCATCTGTGTGTAAAGAAATAATATGAGCGCAAGATAGGAGAGAGTTAACACACACACACACACATACGCACAAACTCGCAAAAGCTCTTTCGGCAATTTATGTTAATGATCAATCTTTTCAATCGACGTGTTCTAGAGGCAGTAGGACTTAATAACATATCGAATCAGACTGGCTTTCAAAACATTGTGCCACATTTCGAAGTAATGTATCGCTGTATTGCCTTTACATTATTGATCTAACAGTCACATTTATATAGAGGTCGTTAAAGCTTAATTAGGGCCATGCGTTATAAATAGTGGCTTTAAATTAAAAGAAAAAGATCCTGAGAAGAGCAGATCGTTTTGATCATGTAAGGTCTGAATCTGAATCTGAATCTTTTGGGAAATAAGTGTCTCTTTCGTTTCTCTTCGGTCATTCTGTTTGGCGGCTCTAATGTACATTACATCGTACATGTCTTCGACAATGACTTTGCAATTGAACGAGAAGGAAAAAAACAACAACACAGGTATGAAATTATCATCAATAATGAAAGCAGAGAAAGTCTAATTTTATAGAGTCATAGAAAAATGACAAGACCTTAGAAATGGAAGCACAACTAAGCAGTGTGGGTAAAGAAATTTAAAAGCGAAACTCATTAAGTGCCGCAACTGTTTTTATTTTATCCCCCCCTCCCCTCCCCTCCGTTCTTAAATGTTACGCTGCGTTGGTTCTGGCGAGGAAAATGACCGAAACCACGACGTTAGGTAAAAAAAATTAATTAAAAGACAGCATGAAAGGATTTTGCCTGAAAAAATATTGTGCATGCCTCGCATCATTAACTTTGATATAAATTATCAGCTGTCACAATTTTCTAAAGAATTAAACATTATACAGAGCAGACATTTTTAATGCCTACGCTGTTTAAAATTTTATTTGAATATTATTTTCATCTAAAGCGGAAAATTTAATTTGTCATTATGCACATTCCACATTCTCTCGTGTGGAGAACAACTTGGAAATTGAATTTTTAAAATTAGATAAAGCAATGACAAATGTTCGTCTTGTCGTTGACACACTTTGTCTAGTAGTATAAATTTTTTTTTTAATTATTACAGTAATAATAAAAAAAACAACAACAAAAAACGACAACATCGTTATCACTTACACAAAAAAAACTGTGTATAATAATAATAATAATTATAATAATAATAATAATAATAATAATAATAATAATAATAATAATAATAATAGTATATATTTTTTTTTTACTCAAAGTTCATCAGGCTAGAAAATTAACATCGTTGTAACTAAGTAACTGAGACAGGCTATGAGAAGAAGAAGAAGAAGAAGAAGAAGAAGAAGAAGAAGAAGAAGAAGAAGAAGAAGAAGAAGAAGAAGAAGAAGAAGAAGAAGAAGAAGAAGAAGAACAAGAAGAAGAACAAGAAGAAGAAGAACAAGAAGAAGAAGAACAAGAAGAAGAAGAAGAAGAAGAAGAAGAAGAAGAAGAAGAAGAAGAAGAAGAAGAAGAAGAAGAAGAAGAAGAAGAAGAAGAAGAAGAAGAAGAAGAATCTAAAGATACCCAAGAAATAATGATTAAAAATATATATTCAAAAATCTAATGCCTTTCTTTGATAAATAACTTAAACAGTTAAAGAAACGCGATTAGTGAAATTTTTAAACTCTAACAAAATTTTAATTTTAGTGGCCCACGTCAGAATTAGGAAAGTTTTATACGAGCGCCCCTTTTGAAATTTTTTTTTTCATTTTAATTACTGTTGTTTTTGTTTGTTTGTTTCGTTCATTTATTTAACCTTAATTTCTTTTTTTTTTTTTTTTGTTCTTTCTTTTGCCTCGCCTTAGAAATTTGTTGATGTTGTGCTTTATATTTAAATTTAAAGTCATTGAAGCAAGGCGGTGCGGGCGGAGAGCGTGGAGAGAAAATGTGAAGGAGAGCTTGAAAGAGAGAGATAGATAGATAGATAGATAGATAGATAGATAGAGAGAGAGAGAGAGAGAGAGAGAGAGAGAGAGAGAGAGAGAGAGAGTAATTTGTAAACCTTGAAACAGTTCCAACATATTGATCTATAAGTTTTGTAATCTGATTAAAAAGAGAATATAAAACATATTTTTGTGAGTTTGGGCTTTAAAAAGAAAGAAAGAAAGAAAAGGAAAAAAATTAGGGTGTGACTTAAAATGATAAATTATTTTCCCTGTAAGCTATGATCGTCACGCTTGGCTGAAAGAAATAAAAGGATGAAAAAAAAAACATTACCATAACAAAAATCCAAGTGTAACTTAAGTAATTTTATATTTTATCTTTCCAACTGGCTTTTGTATTTTTTACATGTATGTTTTTCTGTATATTCTCTCTCTCTCTCTCTCTCTCTCTCTCTCTCTCTCTCTCTCTCTCTCTCTCTCTCTCTCCCTCCCTCCCTCTCTCTTTCTCAGCCACTGTGTCTCTATCTTTTTTTACCCTTATTTCCCATTTCATTCCTTTCTCTCTCTTTTTTTATTTTATTTTATTTTTTTTTTAATTTGAACAATACCTTCCAATTAGTGCCTTGCTTTTTAATTATGTTAGCAGTTTTCACCCTTCAATTAATTCATATTTTTGAATAGTCTCTCCCTCACTCACTCTCATTTGTTTCTAAGATACATTTTTAGAAAGAATTATCCATAATAGTGAAGAACAGATTCTATTGCAATGAGTTCTAGTGCATAGTAATGTAGTCTTCTATTGTAATGTAAATAGACAGCTGATTAAAATTGATAATCTCTCCAGGCCTGAATATTCCCTGTTTTCAGCCTCCGCGTCAACGCCTTTGCACTTTGCAGCAATAAAACAACACACGATTACCGAGCTCAAGCTGTCTCGACTTTTATCTCAATCTTTGATCTAACGCCCACCTCACTTGAAGCGGCTTCACCACTATTGAACATTGTAACGAGTCCGGCTGCCGATGTTTTAAATCCACCACTAATGTAGAATTATTTCTCCACAGCCCATTTCGTGTATAAACGCGCACAGTAGCATGTCCGTGGCAAGAATGCTACCCCTTTTTACTTTGCTTTCAGAGCTTTTTAACCGCCTGTTACCTCACAAGACGAAAAGCTCGGGAGAAATAAACCATAAAGCGCATTTCTAAACCTGAGTTAAGTCTCGAAATCAAAAGAGTGGAGGAAAAAAAAATGATAGAGAAGAATTATTGCGGCAGGGATAAAAGAAAAATGTGACGATTTATGAGTGTGGGCCCGGCCCTATGTCTAACCAAGCTCAATAAAGCAGAGAGAACACTTCTCGCCGCTCCTGAATGCTCGACTTGTTGAAAGACATTTTACCTCTCGGAATCTTTTGAAAACGAGACATCCCAATGCCTCAGTCCCAGGCCCGTCTACCTACGAACGAGGACTGGCATAATACATTGCGATTCATCGTCAGGTTTTTCTATTTTTATTTTTATTTTTCAATCTTTTGCCAAAAGGCCTTTTTTCCCCCTTGCCTTCAATTTTCTACCCTTCATCATTGAGGCGTTGAGGTAAGTTTGTCATGAAAAGATCCATAATGTTCTAACGTGCATTGTAAAAAAAATATTCTAGCTTACGTTACTCTACCGGTGTATTATATATAATCTCACCTCTACCCTACCCCATTAGACATCTCTAGCTCTAGAACCCCCCAAAATTCTATTGCCATCACCCTTTACAATTTTTTTTTTTCAAAATCTGTAATAACTTCTTCTTTGTTGAGTATGAAACTTTTGAAAAGAATTTATTTTTCTCTTGCTGCCGTTTCAATGAGACGGCAATTTCCTCTTTCACCGAGCGCCGGTTCTTCTTGCAACTCCGCTTTTATCATTCGCTGATGAATGCAAATAAGGGCTTCATTTAAGATTTAATTATATTTTCCTGGGGCCTATCCAGGGTGCTATTTGAATAGAAATTCCTCAGCGCGTTTCTCCACCCGATTCTTTCTCTCTCTCTCTCTCTCTCTCTCTCTCTCTCTCTCTCTCTCTCTCTCTCTCTCTCTCTCTCTCTCTCTCTCTCTCTCTCTCCCTCTCTCTCTCTGTCTCTCTCTCCCTCTCTCTGACTGTCCCTCCCTCTCTCACCCCCTCTCTCTCTCTCTCTCTCTTTCTCCAACAGACAAGGAAGGCAACAGATTGTCTGGACGGAACGATCCACAGGTTATCCAAATTGTAATAAAGCATTTATGATAAATTATATTTTCTTGTATAAAACTGCTTTATTTTAATGTAAAAAATTTTTTTTCTCCAAGAAATAAAATTAAAAAAAAAAATAATTAAGAAAGCATATTAGAAAAAAAAAATCAAGAAAAAATTTAACACAGGCAGGTGTTGATATGAATCTTAGTTATTCAATATTTTGTTGAGAAGACGAGAGGAATTTTGGTGTGAATGTAGTATTGGAATTGATTCAATCTAGGCAGGAATGGTGAAGGAAGAGAAAGAAAATAGAGATTGAGAAGAGGGGAGAAGAAACGGTAAGTTAGTAGAGTAGAGGTCTCCAAGATGAAAACCTTACCCATCTGTAAATCTAAGAAATTAACAGTAGGCTTTTTGCTCAGCCGCTCAATCAAGCTTTGATTTTGACATCGACCATTCGCGGCACACGTGCGACTGACTGACAGCGATATGTGGTACCGGGTAATGGCTTGTTTGGGACTGGTAGGCCCAATTGTTGGCGATGTTAAAATGCAAGTTCATTTTGTAAAGCTTGTCATGTTGTTAAGTCAAAACACCATCTCAAGCTGGGTAATATTGAAGAGGCAAATTCACTTTGTAAAGCTGGTAGTGTTTGAAGACATTTTGTCATGCTGGTATTTGTGGTAATATTTGAAGACATTTTGTCATGCTGGTATTTGTGGTATTATTTGAAGATATTATTTGTCATGCTAGTATCTGTGGTAATATTGAAAAACATTTTGTTATACTGGTATTTGTGGTAATATTTGAAGACATTTTGTCATGCTGGTATTTGTGGTATTATTTGAAGATATTATTTGTCATGCTAGTATCTGTGGTAATATTGAAAAACATTTTGTTATACTGGTATTTGTGGTAATATTTGAAGACATTTTGTCATGCTGGTATTTGTGGTATTATTTGAAGATATTATTTGTCATGCTAGTATCTGTGGTAATATTGAAAAACATTTTGTTATACTGGTATTTGTGGTAATATTTGAAGACATTTAGTCATGCTGGTATTTGTGGTGTTGTTTGAAGACATTTTGCCATGCCGGTATTCGTGGTAATGATTGAAGAGAGGGTCACTTCTTCAAGCTTGTGATTTTAACAAATATATTTCAGGCGTGGTGGTAAATGAAAAGATTTGAAACCCAACCAAATATTTTGATAGTATAAGTCATGAGAAGACCTAATGCGCACAACAGGACTCTGAAAACCTCCACGTGTCACTGTCATTACTGGACGGTAGCTGGTAGGAGAGTCATACTTTTAGTAGACGGCACTTCTGGTGTTTCTGCTACATTCTTCTCACACGCAATGGCATTCACAATAATAATCTAAGCAGAGAAACTAAGCTGAGAAACAGGCTTCCGTAAACATCTCAGATTGGGGTATAGAAACTGAAGTTTTGCTGATCCACTATCTCATAACTTTTTGCCTGAAAACGTGACATCATATCTTTAATTTCAATGTGCCTAGCGGGTGTAGAGTTCAGTTTTATTTCTCTTTTATTTATAATTCATGTATGATAATACTTTTTGTGCAACGAACTCGACAATAATTCTCGTTCTTTCATCTTCCCCCGCAAAATTCTAAGTTTTTTTTTCTTTTCTTTCTTTCTTTATTATTATTTTTTTTAATTATTATTTTGTATTAACATCTAGTTCTAGACCCTAAAAAATGTGTAGCCAACTTTATAAAGCAGAGAAAGAAAAACCAAGACCTCGTTCATTCATGTTTTATCAGATAATAATTAGTTCTAAACCATTGCGTTTAGTACTGGATGGGACAAACAATATTATCAGAGATCGAAGTTTAAATTAAAAGAATTATCTAAACAACATTCTAGCGAGGATTCTAGCCAGAGTGGGGCAAATCTGCAGCGATCTGATTCAAAACAGGCACAAGGGCTGGATGTCGGAAAGATCCTCGGTGGGAGAGGAATAAAGAGCTGCTGCTACTTGTGCTAGGCCTAGCTAACTCTAGAGTAGAAAGCTAGACCTAATGTTTCTAGTGTTTCTGTCCGGGCCCAGCAAGCCAAGCCCCAATTCTAGACCTAGACTAGTCAGTTCCTAGGGTTGGGAAGATATTGGGTGAAAATGTAAATACTAGAGAGTTGTGTACACAGTACATACTGTAGCACCCACTCACAGGAGAGAACCTACACAAGAGAGAGATAAAGAGAGAGAGAGAGAGAGAGAGAGAGAGAGAGAGAGAGAGAGAGAGAGAGAGAGAGAGAGAGAGAGAGAGAGAGAGACAGAGACAGACAGACAGACAGACAGACAGACAGACAGACAGACAGACTGGCACGCCTATTCCGCTAGTCCGACCAAGTTAGAGAGGGGAAAAGGAATGGGACAAAGAAAAGATATAGAATTTTTAAAGTGGATGAAATGGGAGAGAAAAAAAGAGATGATTGGAGAGAGAGAGAGACAGAGAGGGAGGGAGAAGGGAGACAGATGGACGAGAGTAAGGTACGAAAAGACAGAAAATATAAATGAATGAAGATGGAGAGAGAGAGAGAGAGAGAGAGAGAGAGAGAGAGAGAGAGAGAGAGAGAGAGAGAGAGAGAGAGAGAGAGAGAGAGAGAGAGAGAAAGAGCGTACTGAAGATGAAAAGTTGGAGGAGGAAAAAAACATGGTACTGACGTGTCAGTAGAAGGTTTTAAAGGGAAAATTTTATTGGTAAACCGAATGATTCTGATAGGTAGAGTCAGACAAACAAATATTTCAGACATTATAGTGATAGATATAGAATCGATAATCATACAGAAAACTAAGCGAGAGAAAAAAGCGAAAAATCCAGCATGTGATGAAGAATAACTTGTAATATAAACCTTTTCACAGATAATGAGTTAGGATAAAGATGCTCATAGGAGGCAGATAACTAAAGGGAAGAAGAACGCACACACACAAAAGAACAAAAAAAAACCAAAAAACCAAAAGAAACAAACAAAAACATGGCATTTCGACCTTCCACGCTGTGAACTGGTACGGGGCACATTGTGTAGAACATTCTGGTCTTGCATGAGACATAAATTCTCAGTATGGATGGTACAGTCATGATGACGCTTAACGCTTAAACCTGGAGCTGGAATAATATTAACACAGCCAGCATTATGAACTTTATCTCGCGCGGGTTGTCGTAAAAAATATATATATATAATATAAAGAAATGGATGAATAAAATAAATATTAAAAAAAAAAAATGAAATAAAATTACTTTTTGCTGGGAAGTGCAACCTTTTAAAAGATAATACCGAGTCCCTCCTGCTTCTCTCTCTCTTTAGAGTGAAGAAGTGAAGAAAAAAAGGAGTAGGAGAAGAGGGAGGTAACACACGCAAAAAAAAACAAAAAACATCATGAAAAGATTAACGAAGAAGAAGGAAGAACTTCAAGAAGAAGAAGAAGAAGAAGAAGAAGAAGAAGAAGAAGAAGAAGAAGAAGAAGAAGAAGAAGAAGAAGAAGAAGAAGAAGAAGAAGAAGAAGAAGAAGAGAGAGAGAGAGAGAGAGAGAGAGAGAGAGAGAGAGAGAGAGAGAGAGAGAGAGAGAGAGACAGACAGACAGACAGACAGACAGACAGACAGACAGACAGAGGCAGCTCAATCAGTGAAATACAAAGTTATGCTGAGATCGGGTTCCCCCCGTATGTATGCAAGTGTTTATTTTTATAACTCTATTTATCTTCCATCCAGAAAGGTTCTCAAACGAGAATCATATGTCCCCATTTTACCCATCATCCACCAGGGGCTATCAGGTTAGCAGATCTACAAGAATGTCTCCAGCTTCCCTTTCCTTTACAAATAAAAAAAACTGTATATACCCTCTCTCTCTCTCTCTCTCTCTCTCTCTCTCTCTCTCTCTCTCTCTCTCTCTCTCTCTCTCTCTCTCTCTCTCTCTCTCTCTCTCTCTCTCTCTCTCTCTCCTCTTCCCCTATAAGAAGGATCGTCTAAAAAGACTCATTCTAATTCTCCGTCGTGTTTACTCCCATCCATATCTCTCTCATTCATGGTCTCATTTAAATCCGTCAAAGTGACACACATCCTCTTTTTGCCGTGCACACACATACAAACACATAATATTGTCACGATGGAGCCACATCATGATTCTGTCTCTCATATCAAAGGGGCAGGAACACTTTTTGTGTGTCTCTTTTGTTTGCATAGATCTTTCTTTTTATACCGCTCTGTGTGTGTGTGTGTGTGAGAGAGATAGAGAGAGAGACAGAC
>JAWDGP010000832.1:92500-222500 GCA_033675545.1 Elysia crispata
CCTTGTCCCACGAGCATCCGTGAGATGACTATCTTTCAATATACAATTTTCATCCATCTTGCTCTGTGTACATTAAGAAAACATAAACACAAGGCTTGCCTCCCCCTTATTCGCTCTCTCAGGATCTTCAAAAAGTATGTATGAATTACAAAAAAAAAAAAAGAAAAAAATCCTATTCTACAACTTCTATCATGGTACTTTTCTTTCTTTGACATCTCATTTTGTTTAGACCTGCGCACAAACCCCATTGTTAGGACTATACGGCCAAATGCTACAGAGCCTTTTATGTATTGTCCTTTTTTTTGTTGATGCTCGTTTTCATTCCTGCCTAGTTAACGACCATTTTCATATCAAGACAGAATGGACATTGTCAATCCGATAATGCTGCCTCTAAATCTGTTTTGTTTTTTCCCCTCCATAATTTCAATGATAGATTCTACATTTGAAGAGTAAAAACGTCACTGTCTTGTTAACGACCATTTTCATATCAAGACAGAATGGACATTGTCAATCCGATAATGCTGCCTCTAAATCTGTTTTGTTTTTTCCCCTCCAAAATTTCAATGATAGATTCTACATTTGAAGAGTAAAAACGTCACTGTCTTATTAACGACCATTTTCATATCAAGACAGAATGGACATTGTCAATCCGATATGTTGCGTCTAAATCTGTTTTGTTTTTCCCCCTCCATAATTTCAGTGATAGATTCTACATTTGAAGAGTAAAAATGACATAGAGGAAAAAAAAAAAAAAGAAAGCCTCATTACTGTCTTGTTAACGACCATTTTCATATCAAGACAGAATGGATATTGTCAATCCGATAATGCTGCCTCTAAATCTGTTTTGTTTTTTTCCCCTCCATAATTTCAATGATAGATTCTACATTTGAAGAGAAAAAACGTCACTGTCTTGTTAACGACCATTTTCATATCAAGACAGAATGGACATTGTCAATCCGATAATGCTGCCTCTAAATCTGTTTTGTTTTTTCCCCTCCAAAATTTCAATGATAGATTCTACATTTGAAGAGTAAAAACGTCACTGTCTTGTTAACGACCATTTTCATATCAAGACAGAATGGACATTGTCAATCCGATATGTTGCGTCTAAATTTGTTTTGTTTTTCCCCCTCCATAATTTCAGTGATAGATTCTACATTTGAAGAGTAAAAATGACATAGAGGAAAAAAAAAAAAAAAGAAAGCCTCATTACTGTCTTGTTAACGACCATTTTCATATCAAGACAGAATGGACATTGTCAATCCGATAATGCTGCCTCTAAATCTGTTTTGTTTTTTCCCCTCCATAATTTCAATGATAGATTCTACATTTGAAGAGTGAAAATGACAGAGAAAAAAAAAGAAAGCCTCATTACTGTCTTGTTAACGACCATTTTCATATCGAGACAGAATGGACATTGTCAATCCGATAATGCTGCCTCTAAATTTGTTTTTTTTTTTCCCTCCATAATTTCAATGCTAAATTCTACATTTGAAGAGTAAAAATGACAAAAAGAAAAAAAAAAACAAAAAAAAACCAAAGAGCCTCAACCTGCTAGTTTGAGTCAGAAGGATATTTATCTGTGATAATGGGGCCAACTTAGCCTGCTGTGCTGGCCGCATGAGCACTAACTGTAGATAGACTGTTGTAGTCATGGTGACGGACTGCCAATAATCCCATAGGTTTAAGCTTGCTTTCTTTCTTCCTTTTCTTTCAAATTTAAACATTGTGCCAGCTCACATATTAGAGCCGGGGTGGTTTGTCTTGGGGTTGTCTACAGGTTTGTCCAGGTGAGGCGAAGCTTGGATGGTTTGTCCTGGGGTTGTCTACAGGTTTGTCCAACTAAAGCGAAGCTTGGGTGGGTAGTCTTGAGGTTGTTTTCTAGTTTGTCCAACTAAAGCGAAGCTTGGGTGGTTTGTCTTGAGGTTGTCTACAGGTTTGTCCAACTAAAGCGAAGCTTGGGTGGTTTGTCTTGAGGTTGTCTACAGGTTTGTCCAGCTAAGGCTGTGTTAATTTTGTTAGAACATGATGAAATGGAAGCTTTTAGGGGAGTTTAGAAATGTGGTACTAATTTTTTAAAAATTTAAAATAAAATATGCCTAATTAAAAAAAAAAAAAATGCGCCAATTGTTAATTTGTTTCTCTTTCTACACTCTTCTGTCCCATCCAGTGGAAGAGAAATTCAGCATATTACAAAAGGGGGTCGCTACAGGTGAAAAAATACTACTCAAGAAATGCGACCGATGAGAATCCTCTGGAGCTGCCAATGAGGTGAGGTCATAGGTCATACTGTTTGTTTCTGGCACAGCTTGAGTGCCTCATAAGACAGGCTTTTTTAGGCATCCCAATCATAGAATATTCGCACAAAGGAGAGTCACTCTGGCGCTTGGATTCAAGGCATGTGTCTCAAAAAGCTTTAAGGTGTGACGTCTGGAGGAGCTTCAAGGCCTTACGTCTTAGAAGTTTTAAAACATGACGACTTAGAAGTTTTGAAACATGTCTTTAGAAGATTCAAAACATGATTTAGAAGTGTCAAAACATGATGTCTTTAGAAGTTTCAAAATATGATATCTTTAGAAGTTTCAAAATATGATATCTTTAGAAGTTTCAAAATATGATATCTTTAGAAGTTTCAAAAGATGAGATCTTTAGAAGTTTCAAAACATGATGTCTTTAGAAGTTTCAAAATCAAAATATGATGTCTTTAGAAGTTTCAAAATCAAAACATGATGTCTTTAGAATTTTCAAAATCAAAATATGATGTCTTTAAAAGTTTCAAAATATGTCTCTAGCAGTTTCAAGGCGTTGTGTCTTTCGAAGTTTCAAGGCTATACAAGTATGAGGAAATACACCTATGTCATTTGTAGATTCAGACTGGAATCTTCTTATTTAAAAAAAAAGGAAGCTATTAGTTTCATTTTCAAATTCCTATCGAAATAATTATTAGAGCCTCAAAAAAATTAAAAAAAAAAACCTCACACACAAACGCACATACACATACATCAAGAATAGAAAGGTAGGAATAAAAAAGACAAAAAAAAAAAAAAAGACAAAAAACAACAACAACAAAAACAAAACAAAAACGTTAGACTGCGTTTAACACAAATCAGTACAAAAAACATGTCTAGGATTTTTTATTTTTTTAACCCCTCGACTTTTTCTTCATTTTATTTTCATCGTTGATTATGAAAGATTTTCTAGCAAAAACAGCGAAGAAATTAAATGGAAATGAGAAACTTCATATTCTAGGCAGTTTACAGCGAGAATTGAAGAAACGATCATCCATAAAATCATAGACCACAGCAAAGTCTAGTTACTTTAAGATAAAGGGGAAGGGGTGGGGATAAATTGATTTTTGCTTCTAGCATAGTTATTGTTTTTAGCAGTTCGTAAAATTTCCAATTTATTTTGTTCTAGACTTCATTGAAATTATAAGGAAACATGTTTTTAGTTTTTCCTCGCTACAAGTACAACGGTTCAAATGTACTACGATTGACCAGGTGGAAAAATGTCCGTTATTATTCTAATTAATGGTATTTCAAGACTTCTACAGTGTAGTAATAATATACATGGGGGTCGTTGTTAGAGACTGGGCATTCTTGACGTTATTGAAGTCGGTATAGTAGTAACTGTTATCATAGAACCACCCAGTTTAGAATGTAGCAGTGGTAACACTGGATTGGGATCAACACCAAGAGGGCGAGCATAAACAAGTGGCAGGTAAATTCTCTAACTACTAAAGGTCTCTTTCCTCTCTCTATCAACCTCTCTGGCTGTCGGTCTCGCAATGCCTCTTTTTTTTAATCTCTATCCCTCTTTTTTGTCTGTCTGTCTGTCTTTCTTTCTGTCTGTCTATCTGTCTGTCTGTCTGGATCTCTCTCTGTCTGTCTGTCTGTCTCTGTGTGTGTGTGTGTGTGTCTCTCTCTCTCTCTCTCCCCTCTCTCGGAGTTAATTTTTTCCCCTTAGACCTCAAGCTTATTCATACCCCTATGGGAATATAAGCAAATTTCTATAAATAGCGCGCAAAGAGAAGATTCAAAACGTTTCCTCGCTAACATTTACCACAATTGACAGGTTAATTGCCTAGTTTCACAGCAGCATATAAAATTTAAAAACGAAAATCTTCAATGTGGAAGGTGACGGTTTAAAGCAGCTTCAAATTACGTTAACTCATTTTGTTTCTGAACTTACCTACCAGTGTCTTCGAGAATTCTGAGTTATGTTCTAAAACAAACCCGCGTGAAATTCTCTACTGAGGGGGTGAAGATGTGCGCAGCAGCAGCTCTGTTCATACCATCAGAACATCTCATGACTCACTGACATGACTTTCATCAGAGGTAGGGCAAATAGTGCTAGGTCTACACCTCACAAACAGATTGGTTAAATACACTTGCTATCATATTTCTGAAAGCTTTTTTTTTTCAACTGCTTTTCTCGTTGTGGAAGTATTCGGTGTTTGCTTTAATTGTTAAAAACCTACCGGGTCATCTCAAAGATGTTGCCTCTAGGGAGATTAGTGATGCGGATGTACGGTACATTCAATCATGATTGTGTTGCTGCAGCTAAGTAGCTGGAACTGTCTGATTTCGGCTCTCAGTCGAGCAGGTAGTGGTTATCACCATGGCTACCATTTAGCAATCATGGTTGTTCAAAATCAGAAGCCTCATCTTTGATCATTCTGTTCATAAGGTTGGAAACCTTGTTGATTAGTACTCTTATAGGAAACTTTCTTGTTTTTGCTTTCAGTCGATTGCGCACAAGTACTTATCACCTCAGCATTTTAGTTACTAACCAATTATTAGTTCAAAATCAGAAGCCTCATCTTTGATCATTCTGTTCATAAGGTTGGAAACCTTGTTGATTGTCCATAGGGAACTTTCTTGTTTTTGCTTTCAGTCGAGCACGCACAAGTACTTATCGCCTCAGCATATTAGTTAGCAACCACTAATAGTTCAAAATCAGATGCCTCATCTTTGTCCATTCTGTTCATAAGGTTGGAAACCTTGTTGATTGTCCATCACAAGAACCAAGTAGCTTGCACATCCCGTTCTATCGACCATGGAACTATGTTGCGGCTCGGAAGCGTCCTATGGAACTTTACCGCAGTCGGTAGTATTTCGATTTATTCTTGTAACATATGCACAATATTTATGGCTGTATAACTTGATAATCCATTTAATTCTATCTTTCCTCCCCGGCACACAGACTTTTTTCTCCTTAAAAGCAATTCTTTTCCGTTCTGTGTAAAATATATCTCTTTGTCCCTCGCCCCTTCCCGTCCCCCTCCTGTCTGTCTCTCTCAGTTTTCTCTCTCTCTCTCTCTCTCTCTCTCTCTCTCTCTCTCTCTCTCTCTCTCTCCCTCTTACTTTCTCTGTCTGTCTGTCTGTCTGTCTGTCTGTCTGTCTCTCTCTCTGTCTCTCTCTCTCTCTCTCTCTCTCTCTCTCTCTCTCTCTCTCTCTCTCTCTCTCTCTCTCTCTCTCACACAGTGCACTTTTGTCTGTAGGTCCTATTAAAAATGTCGTCTAGGCCACCGTTTCCTTTTAATTCTTCCCATTTATTTTCCACAATCATAATAAGGCACACCTTTCAACTCGCCATTTATGGTGGGCTGAGGCTTGAGTAAATTCAACATACATGGGATGGCAACAGTATGAGTATTCAATAAACAATAGAACTAAGCACTGAAGTTATTTGTGTTTTTATCTACTTGCTACGCCATCTTGTGCCTTCCGTCTCTCACAATGAATGTTTTCTTTTCTTTGATATCCAAAAAAAAAAAAAAAAAAACCCTGAAAGTTACACTTACAGCAATACAAAGAGCAATATCAGTGGGTGGCTTTCTAGACCTCTTAAAGAGACGGGGATGATACAGAAAGCTTAAAGAGGGAAGAAGAAGAAGAAGAAGAGAGAGAGAGAGAGAGAGAGAGAGAGAGAGAGAGAGAGAGAGAGAGAGAGAGAGAGAGAGAGAGAGAGAGAGAGAGAGTAGATGACTAAATGACTAATTTACATCTCCAGATGGATGTCAGAATGATATGTCATTATACATATTAACATTTCAGGATCTTTTTGAACATCTTTCGAATCTTATCTTTGTAGTTGAAAGAATACACATCTTTAAATGCTATGACCAATGATTTTCTGGAAAAGTTGAAGTTTGAAAAAAAAACAAAAGTTGAATTCGATAACAGAATTATGATTGTTATAGCTGAACATCGCATGCTTGGCATCGCGATTGTAGTGTTGGATGAAAGACAAACAAAACACATTGTTCATGATAGTACTTTAGCATCGTTGCAGCCACAGAAAGGCCTCGCGTTACTTCACATGCCATTAGCAGCTCGCCTAACTTCAATCTGTGAGACAATACTATCTTGTTGATACATTGTATGATTTTGCAATATCTTCGCCTTAGCATGACTTTATGACAATGATTATCCCAGATTTATTTGTTTGTTACTTTCTTTCTATTTTGCTGGAAGCAGATGGATTATGAATTTTGAGCATTATGGAGTTTTAGACGTGAACAATGGTTCTGTTTGTTTTGAATGGTTACCTGAATGCATGCCATGAAATGATGAATAGAACAATGGGCAAAAGAGATTTTATAAGTCATTTTTATCAGTTATTGCCTTGCCACATTTCATCTCATTTGAATCGACACAGCGCTGACGTAAAAGAAATTGGATAATGAAATTCTTTTGATTTGATCAATTTCAAAATCTTTGAAACAGTGAGTAAGTCGAACAAACAACGAGGATGAAAATAATTTTAAGGAATACAAGTAAAATGAAGTTTTAATTTTCCAATATTCTAAACTTGTTGTTAAACGTTAATTGTCCTAGATATTGTAATGGTTTTAATAAAGGCCACAATGACAGAGTTAATTAGTGATTATGATCACCGCTTTTGGTGGTCTGGGCTTTTAAAAGTATTTGATCAAGGAGCTCTTTGTCTCATCCCAGATCTTTTGCAAAAAAAGTTGGTTCTAAATTTCTCGAATTTTGAATCAGGTATAATCTAGAGGGTGTAAAAGAGCGATATCAATAAATTATAGAAATATGTAAACTGGTCATTATCTCCGCATCCAACAAATTGAAGTATGGCCAAAAAGGTCATTTTGTAGTAGTGACATTTAGGGTGAGATTAATTTAGGTCGAAAACGACCTGCAAGTTAATCAAACGCAATGTACACGTTGTGAATCTCAGGCTGCTATCATAGCAAAGCTCAACAAGACTGGGTTTGATTTTGAGCGCGGTATTATCAAAATCAACCTGCAGAGCCAAACTCTGCTCGGCCTATTTGATGAATTGATAAGAAATTTATAGTTGTTCGAGCCAGTGTTTACGAATGGTTTAACAAATATACAGTTGTGATGATGGCTGTAATCTAAACGTCCAACTGCAAATTAATTGTAACGGAAACTCGGGGGATTTTTTTTTTTTTTTTTTTTGGGGGGGGAGGGGGGGCGACTCAATCTTGGAATATTTTTCATCATGTTTTCATGAGCTGTAAGTAGTGTCATGAGAGCCTTGGACAGTGTCAACTTATCTTGTTCCTATCCTTAATTTAATCAGTATTACGGGGAGCAGAATCGATATGCACCACTTCTAAAAAGTTCCCGAATTAAGTATATCCGGTATTGGCCACTGATGTCTTACCCTCTCCTTGACACATTGTATCCAAACTAATTAGTTTTGTTTCTTTTTTACGGACCCTGTGAACGATACTGACAACAAGGACTAGTTGCTATGAAAACGAGGCTTGCAATTTAGGTCAACAGCACCCCAATCAGAGGATTCAGCAGTTTTAATGATCCAGGCACCCGCCATAAAACTAGAGCAAATAGGTGATGTGTAGATCACATAGAGGCCAGAATGAAGGATAGGGTTCACTGTATTGATTTATATAACTGTGTTTGTGTCTCCTCTGTATCAAGTGTGCTAAAGTTCGGATTCATTCCAGCAACAATCGGTGCTGATAAGATTAAGAAAGGAGAGAAAGTTTCCCACAATAAATAAAATAAGGAAAAAGAAGACGCACATACAGATGAAGTCTGTCTTTTGGTGTTTTATTTATTTTTTTTAAAGTACTGTATCATCAAAACCTTGATTACTGTACCTTTCGTAAAACTTTGAAATGTTATTTTTAGTTTTATATCAATCAATTGGCCCCCTCCTTCCCTTTTCCTTACCGTCTACATAGAAAATCGCAACGTTGGTCATAGAACAACCCCCCCCTTCCCCCTCCCCCCTCCATTCCCTTTTCTCCCTTTCCTCCTTTTCTTGGATCTATTGATAATCACACATCACTGGTTTCGAACATCTTTTTTGTTTTTGTTGTTTTCTTGGTTTTTTTTTTTTAATCACTTTGTTGAAATAGGAAACTGTTTGCCTTCAATACTGTCTTTGGAATGCGGAAGTGAAAGTTGAAAGATTTCTTTGATAAGTTAAATATCACTTTCTCACCATTTAAACAGAGTGGAGTTTTGTTGGCTTTTTTTCCCCATTACTGTTGTAAATTACTCCATAGTTTTTAACCAGTAGGAATGGCTGAGAGAGTATACAAATAGTTTTTAACTAGTATTATTTTTTTTGTAGATATGGCTGTAAGAGTATAGCACTTCGTCACTCTGTTCTTACATGCTTTTTGCGCTGCCATCTTCGCTTCTTATTAGTCTTGTGAAGTTTGAAATATTTGATTGTATGACTTGAACTTGAAGCAAAGCATTGAATAAGCTTGCCATTAACACTTAACACACGGGTTTGTTGGAGGTTTAACAAACAAGAAATTCTTGACAAAGCCAACTAGGATGTCGCTTTAATCTTATTACTGTGTATTTTACATTTGCGATGATACTATGGTCTTTTTAAACAATCATACATAATTTAAATCACAATGGAAAAGTAGCAAGAGAAATTAGCGAAAAAGGAAGCAGGAAAAAGACATTATTGGCCTCGAAACATTGTTAGACAAAGTAGGTGAAAGAGTAGGCTATAACACAGAAAAAACGAAGAGAAGTAGAAAATTAAATAAGGATTTAGGGAATATATATATATATATTTAATGAAAGAGAGAAGTACAATGAGTGACCGATAGAGATGGAGAGGTAGAGAGAGCTGGACCGATAGACTTAGACAGGGAGATGGATGGGGAGATATAAACAAAGACCCAGAGAGAGAGAGAGAGAGAGAGAGAGAGAGAGAGAGAGAGAGAGAGAGAGAGAGAGAGAGAGAGAGAGAGAGAGAGAGAGAGAGAGAGAGAGAGAGAGAGAGAGAGAGAGAGAGAGAGAGAGAGAGAGAGAGAGAGATGCGGGAGTGCCTGAAATGAGAAGCAGTATTTGAGTAGGACCAACAAGAAAGAGATATTAGTTATTCATAGAGGTCTAGCTAGACCTGGAATGGTTTTGGTTTGAGATATAGCCTGTGGTTTTTGAATTCCATGTTCAAGTACGGGCCGGCTACAGCTGGATGGGGAGGAAAAATAGATGGCGGGGAAAAAGAACTGTTGAATGTGGGCAGCATGAATAGAAAACATTCTTCTTGCCTTTCACTTGGAGTCCTCTGTCCGAGCTTGCTCTTTTCTTTCTGCTGGTCTAGGCCTGGCTTGGTTGGGGACAGAGAGACACAAGAGTAGGTAGAACATATTGGAGCTGGTGTAAGGTTTCGCTTCGCTACGTTTGATAGAGAGAGATATTCAGAGGGGAATCTGGGAGTACAGTGCTAGTGTGGTGTAGAGACATTTGAATGGGAAGTGAGGAGAAAATAGAGGACCAGGAACAAGGAGAGGTTGGAAAAATGAGGCTAGATTTCGTGTCAGATATATTGAGGAATTTGCTGGATTTGAATAGGAGAGAGGAAGATGGTGAGACGGACGAGTGATTGTGCGAAATGGGAGATGAGTGAGGGGGAGAGCGGGGGAGGGAGAGAGAGAGAGAGAGAGAGAGAGAGAGAGAGAGAGAGAGAGAGAGAGTTTTAGAAAAAGAGATAAGTAGAATAAGAGAGAGAGGGGAAGATGGTGAGACAGACGAGTGATTGTGCGAAATGGAAGATGAGCGAGGGAGGGAGGGGAGAGAGAGAGAGAGAGAGAGAGAGAGAGAGAGAGAGAGAGAGAGAGAGAGAGAGAGAGAGAGAGAGAGATAAGTAGAATAAGAGAGAGAGGGGAAGATGGTGAGACAGACGAGTGATTGTGCGAAATGGGAGATGAGCGAGGGAGAGAGAGAGAGAGAGAGAGAGAGAGAGAGAGAGAGAGAGAGAGAGAGAGAGAGAGAGAGAGAGAGAGAGAGAGAGAGAGAGAGAGAGAGAGAGAGAGAGAGAGAGAGGAGAGGAGAAAAATTTGTGAACAGTCTGGTTTGGCCATAACTGTATCATACTGAATCAGCACCAACCAGATATTAGACACAAAACGAGAATTTCTTTTTTAATTGGCAGTCGGAAAAAGCTTTGAAATGCTGGAATTTAATGTGGGTATTGTACAGATATGAAATGAGAGCTAGGTAGCTAATTAACTACAAAGATAAATACAGAGAGAAAACAGACGTATAGATAGTACACGTTATGCTAGAAAAAAATTGGACAAGGAAAGTAACGAACTGGAAAAGAGTCATAGAAATAAATTAAAAAAAAAATGAATTGACTTTCATGAAAGATTTAGTATACAGCATAGCAGAGAGTGTCTGTTATAGAATCAAAAGTTATATCAGCTCTGAGCTGTTGCGAGAAATAAAGAGAAAGGAAATAAGAAGAGGCAGGTGGAAGATGTTGAGGCAGAAAGAAAAAGAGTGAAAGGAAGGGACATCTCAGAAAAGGAGAGAGAGATGCGAGAGAGAGAGAGATAGATAGATAGAGAGAGAGAGAGAGTGTGTGTGTGTGTGTGTGTGGAAAGGGGGGGGGGGGGTTAAATGGAAGTATAGAAGCTGGTGGGCATCTTTTAAGGAGAAAATATAATATACTTGCCGTCTCTTAGAGAGAGAAAATCTTTCTTTTCTTTTTTTTTTTTTTTTTTTAGTGTAACCCGAAACAGAGCAAGAAAAGTTGTATAAAAAGCAAACGACAGGATTTGAAAAGAGGGGGCGCCACTGAAAGAGCTGGAATCCGACAGGAGAAGCAAACACGTCTTTCAGCTCTGAGCATTGGTCTTTTCAGACATTTTCTATGTCAATATTTGCAAAGCCTTTACGTAATTTCGACGTCTGTATAAAATTCAATTTATTCGTTAAATTCACCGACACAAGTACATAATATCATATGAGTCCATCTAAAAATAAGAGCGGTAGGACGTGGACGGGTGTGTAAAACTTGAGCTGCGAAAACTTAATGCAATGGATCGAAGAAAAATCTGGCTTTTGAAAATAGTTGTCAAATTAAAGCAAATGAGAAAATCTTTACTTTTTTTTTTTTTAGAAGTAATGAAAAGATATAATTACTATGATGCAAGTTTATTTTTATGTGTTTCTTCGTTTCTATATCCACCCGTACCATGGATGGACACTTTTTCCCCCCCTTATCTTGACCAGCTGGTTCAGTTTACCAATCGTAGCTTTTCTTTATAGTGGTTGTTAAATATTAAGGCTTAAAGAGAGATAGGGATTCATTGTAAACGAGAGAGAAAGATGCAGGTAGGGCAGGGAAAAAGAAACTCTGAGAGTGACGGAAAGATACACAAGCAGAAAGCGGGATAGGTTAGTGATAAGAAGAAGGATGAGAGAAAGAAAAAAAAAGGGCACATAAGGAAAGAGAGATAGTGGGAGAAGAGAAACGAAGAAGAGAGAATGTAAGATGCTGAGAAAAAGAGAGAATGAGTTAGAGAAACAGAAAGGAGAAAGAAAGTTGAAAAAGAGAGAGAAAAAAAATAAAGCGTAAGAAACACGCGGAAGTGTGAGGGTATAAGAGATAGATAGATAGAGAGAGAAAGAGAGAGAGAGAGAGAGAGAGAGAGAGAGAGAGAGAGAGAGAGAGAGAGAGAGGAGAGAGAGAGTGATAAAGAGATAAAAGAGATAAAGCCACCAATTAAACTGGCGAGGTTTCCCCATCAATTATTTAGAAAGATTGTGAAGATAACGATGCTTCGTGGAAATCACTCGACTTTTGTAATTAAAAACCCAAAATTACAAGTTATTTCAAGCAACTAACATAGTTATTTCCGAAATCTACCACCCAGATCTACTTTTTAACTCGACCGCAATTTTAAATTTCTTTGTCAGCTTTTAACTATCCATTTACTTTTCATTAGTTCATGAATTCGTGCGGAGTCATCGTTAAGTTCTGTCAAGCACATTATTGGTGGTCTTGTTTCATACCATCTACACTCCTATTGCTGTGTAATTAAATAGTAGTGGCGTTGTTTCATATCAACTACACTCCTGTTGCTGTGTAATTAAATAGTAGTGGGGTTGTTTCATACCAACTACACTCCTATTGCTGTGTAATTAAATAGTAGTGGCGTTGTTTCATACCAACTACACTCCTATTGCTGTGTCATTAATTAAATAGTAGTGGCGTTGTTTCATACCAACTACACTCCTATTGCTGTGTCATTAATTAAATAGTAGTGGCGTTGTTTCATACCAACTACACTCCTATTGCTGTGTAATTAAATAGTAGTGGCGTTGTTTCATACCAACTACACTCCTATTGCTGTTTAATTAAATAGTAGTGGCGTTGTTTCATGCCAACTACACTCCTATTGCTATGTAATTAAATAGTAGTGGCGTTGTTTCATGCCAACTACACTCCTATTGCTGTTTAATTAAATAGTAGTGGCGTTGTTTCATACTAACGACACTCCTATTACTGTTAAATTAAATAGTAGTGGCGTTGTTTCATACCAACTACACTCCTATTGCTGTGTAATTAAATAGTAGTGGCGTTGTTTCATACCAACTACACTCCTATTGCTGTGTAATTAAATAGTAGTGGCGTTGTTTCATACCAACTACACTCCTATTGCTGTGTAATTAAATAGTAGTGGCGTTGTTTCATACCAACTACACTCCTGTTGCTGTGTAATTAAATAGTAGTGGCTTGTTTCATACCAACTACACTCCTATTGCTGTGTAATTAAATAGTAGTGGCGTTGTTTCATACCAACTACACTCCTATTGCTGTGTAATTAAATAGTAGTGGCGTTGTTTCATACCAACTACACTCCTATTGCTGTGTAATTAAATAGTAGTGGGGTTGCTTCATACCAACTACACTCCTATTGCTGTGTAATTAAATAGTAGTGGCGTTGTTTCATACCAACTACACTCCTATTGCTGTGTAATTAAATAGTAGTGGCGTTGTTTCATACCAACTACACTCCTATTGCTGTGTAATTAAATAGTAGTGGCGTTGTTTCATACCAACTACACTCCTATTGCTGTTTAATTAAATAGTAGTGGCGTTGTTTCATACCAACTACACTCCTATTGCTGTGTAATTAAATAGTAGTGGCGTTGTTTCATACCAACTACACTCCTATTGCTGTTTAATTAAATAGTAGTGGCGTTGTTTCATACCAACTACACTCCTATTGCTGTTTAATTAAATAGTAGTGGCGTTGTTTCATACCAACTACACTCCTATTGCTGTTTAATTAAATAGTAGTGGCGTTGTTTCATACTAACGACACTCCTGTTGCTGTGTAATTAAATAGTAGTGGCTTGTTTCATACCAACTACACTCCTGTTGCTGTGTAATTAAATAGTAGTGGCTTGTTTCATACCAACTACACTCCTGTTGCTGTGTAATTAAATAGTAGTGGCTTGTTTCATACCAACTACACTCCTGTTGCTGTGTAATTAAATAGTAGTGGCGTTGTTTCATACCAACTACACTCCTATTGCTGTGTAATTAAATGGTAGTGGGGTTGTTTCATACCAACTACACTCCTGTTGCTGTGTAATTAAATAGTAGTGGCGTTGTTTCATACCAACTACACTCCTATTGCTGTGTAATTAAATAGTAGTGGGGTTGCTTCATACCAACTACACTCCTATTGCTGTGTAATTAAATAGTAGTGGGGTTGCTTCATACCAACTACACTCCTATTGCTGTGTAATTAAATAGTAGTGGCGTTGTTTCATACCAACTACACTCCTATTGCTGTGTAATTAAATAGTAGTGGCGTTGTTTCATACCAACTACACTCCTATTGCTGTGTAATTAAATAGTAGTGGCGTTGTTTCATACCAACTACACTCCTATTGCTGTGTAATTAAATAGTAGTGGCTTGTTTCATACCAACTACACTCCTGTTGCTGTGTAATTAAATGGTAGTGGGGTTGTTTCATACCAACTACACTCCTATTGCTGTGTAATTAATTAAATAGTAGTGGCGTTGTTTCATACCAACTACACTCCTGTTGCTGTGTAATTAAATAGTAGTGGCGTTGTTTCATACCAACTACACTCCTATTGCTGTGTAATTAATTAAATAGTAGTGGCGTTGTTTCATACTAACGACACTCATCGGCACTGTAACTACTGGTGGTGTTGTTTCCTGGAACATACACTTATATCATTCTGTAATTAAATATTGGTGATATTGTTTCATACCAACTTCACATACCACACTGCAGTTATATATTGGTGATGATGTTTCATATCAACTACACATAAAGCACTGCAATTAAATATTGGTGGTATTGTTTCATCCCAACGACACTCCTACCTTACTGTAATTGTATATTGATGGTATTTTTTCATGTCGATTACACTCCTACCATATTGTAATAATAATTATATTGGTGATATTGTTTCATATCAACTACACTCCTACCATATTTTAATAATATACTGGTGGTATTGTTACATATCAACTACACCCCTACCATATTGTAATAATATATTGATAGTATTGTTTAATATCAACTACACTCCTACCATATTGTAATAATATATTGGTGGTATTATTTCATCCCAACTACACTCCTATCATATTGTAATAATACATTGGTGGTATTGTTTCATATCAACTACACTCCTACCCGTACTGGTTATATATTGGTGGTAATTTTTATACCAATTATACTCCTACCGTACTGGTAATAATATTGGTGGTATTTTTATACCAATAATACTCCTACCGTACTAGTTATATATTGGTGGTATTTTTTATACCAATTATACTCCTGTCGTACTGATTATATATTGGTGGTATTTTTTTCATACCAATAATACTCCTACCGTATTTTATCATACGAACCATACTCCTGTCATAATATAATTATAGCGACACACTCAACCGTGATCCAATTATCATCATGAGAAAATTTTGTGGTTTAATCTCGAGTTAATAAACAGTACCCATGATTACAATATCAATGAAAGTGTTACAATTGACAGGAGTAGAGTTACTTTATTTTAATCTTTTTATCGCACCCATCCTCTCATTATATTCTCTCTCTCTCTCTCTCTCTCTCTCTCTCTCTCTCTCTCTCTCTCTCTCTCTCTCTCTCTCTCTCTCTCTCTCTCTCATAATTTTCCTCGCTCTTCCCTTTGTCCTCCCTTTTATTCCCTTCTATGCATTATTTCGATCTTCCTGTCCCCCCCTTCCTAAACTTCTGTTTACCTCTGTAAACTCCTGCCCCTACCGCCCTGATTATTAGGCACCCCCCCCCCCCCCCCCAAAAAAAAAAAAAAAAAAAAAATATAATCACAAGCTAGATGTTGTTCTCCATAATGGCGTCATTAGTAAACATGACTCGGCTAGCCCAGCTTATTGAAGCAGCATTAGTCCAAGACGAGTTATTCCTCATGCATGAGTTTATGGCCAGGCCGGCAAGCTCCTAGAGTTCTCCCCCCTCCTCCATTTGTAGGCCAGAGGTGAAGAAATCTGGGAAATGGCCAGTTCTGCAGTTCTTACACTGGGTACATTCATTGCACATGATTGTGGATTTCTATGTAAACGATTGGTCCTACAGGAATTGCAATTGGACAAAATAAATCCTATTCTTCTAATCTGCTTTTAGAATGGTTCGTTGGTTTCAGGTTTATGGAATGATCCACTTCGTTTTTGCATTTTTTTAACCCCCGCCCCCCCCGAAAAAAATAAAAAAAAAAAACAAAAAAAAAACAAACGGGCATTTCCATTATGATCGGTAGATCATTGGAGAGAAAGAATGTTAAAAAAAGAAAACAGTCAGATATTTTAGATATGATAAAACTTATAGTTTCGTTACACCGATCAATTCGATATAATAAAAAGTATTACAGATTTATACACGGACAGAAAGATAATGGTGAACAATTTTATGTTACATTTCATAGATTGACAGAGACACCCATAGGTAATAACTGTGATATTGACTGAGGCAAAGATAGGAGAAGGTGAGATAGATGGAAGTAAAGAGAGAGAGAGAGAGAGAGAGAGAGAGAGAGAGAGAGAGAGAGAGAGAGAGAGAGAGTTAGACAGAAAGATGTTCATCTTACACCAAGGCTCTGAGCAATAATGTCTCTGTTCTTGAATAATTTCTTTACTATGCTCTCGTCGTCATCGGTATGCGATTATAGACTCCATAATCCTGTCCACTCACAGATACCCGCCCCCTCCCACCAGTTTCCCGTCCACGCACACACATCCCCCCTTCTGCCGTCTCAACTCACAAAAAATCTGCCTCCTCCCACCTCTTCCCCTCCATTTCTCTTACTGTAACCCCCCCCCCCCCCACACACACACACACACACACGCACACCCCCACACCCCCACACCCAAAAAAAAAAAAAAAAAAAGGAAAGAAAAAAGAGAGAGGGGAAAAAATATATATTTAATTTTGTGTGTAGAAACGAGAGCAGTTAAGTCCTGGAAAAGAAGTGATTCACTTCCCACGGTAACTTTATACTTCCCTGTTTATCTTGTAGGGTGTGAGCTCACCGTGGTGTTTTGTCTCGCAGTCCGTGAGTCCAACCCAAATGGACTTGGCACCTGACACGGTTATATAGACCTCACTTTTTTTTCTAATTAACATGACTTGCTTTTTTCCCCTCGCGGTGGCTTAGCTCTTATAATTTGTAGGGGTTTAGATCAACGTAAACCGATAGACGGCTCGACATAATTCACAGAGATGCGTCGAAAACCCTTTAGGTGCAGCGACTTTCGTTGAGTATCAATCCTCACCTAAGAAATTAGTGCCCAGATCAATCGTGCCCCAATCTGGCAATCTGTTGCTAAACACGGGAGCGAGGTACATTAACGCGAGTAAAACACGCGGGTCAACAACCCAATATATCGTGATCCCACAACCAAGACTTGAACATCGGACCTTTTGATTGGAGCACCAGTAACTAACGGTTCTGACTAAATATCAGACCATGGCAATGCTTTAAATAATGCTCTTAAATGATTTATTTCTTTTTTTTATTTTCGCCACTGTTGCGAAATCCTCCATGGCAAGGAGAAAGTTTCATAAAAGTGTAGTGCTTCGATGCAAATCTCCCCCCCCCCCCTCTTCAAAAAAAAAAAAAAAAAAAACCCAGGAAAAAAAAAAAAAAAAAAGATCTGTGCGCTCATGCAAATAGCACCGAGATAACCTGGTATAGTCTTTCATAAAATAATCTTGTTGGGGACTGGCTAGGTCAGAACATTACAGTTCTTGGTTAGAGGCCTAATTCCACGCACCAGAAACATACCAAGAAATGCTCGGTCCGTGCCGTGTAAGTGACTGGATTCCAGTTGGTTTTTTTTTTTAAAGCAGTCATAAAAGAACCAAAACAAAGCAACTACGTTGTTGCAATAACTGTTACTGTTTCAGTATCCCCTACGGCGAAGTAATTCTAAAACTTGAGGCACGGATCTATAGAGGAACTCGAGAAGTTTAAGCCACAGAGAGACAATGAGAAAACATGAAACATGACTCTTTCTCTGATCGGTGCTCTTGTGATCTTTACCCGAGGTTTCGTGCACAAAAATTTCGGCCTATTAAAAGATACATGACCAAAATAATGCTGTTGTCTTTGTATGAGTTCGATACAAGCGGGTGCTTTATGACAAGACCTATGAGCGTGAAAAACGCAGATTGAAAAGAAGACAAAACAAGAACAAAAGCTAAAAAATTTAAAAAAAAAAAAAAAAGCCCACAGGCGAACATTGTGAAGCCCTTACTAAAAAAATTGTATATAGTTTAAAAGATGTCTTTATAAATCACGGCACACACACCAAATACATCTCTGTGGAATAGAATACAGGTTTCATCCGCTGCTGGTAGTTTGAGATATTTAAAAGTAAAGAGCGCAAGGGAAAGGAAGAAAAAAATATGCCGAACCTGCGTTAATAATGTATTCTATGCCATAAACGAAAATAGGTAAATGAAATACTTCAATTCGAGATAATTTCGAAACAAGACTAGACAACCACGGATCGCAATGATTCTCAAACTGGTTAGAAATAGCGTGAACATAATTTATTCAATAAAAAAAAGAAAGATAAGTTACTAGCGATTCAACTTTTTCCACGTAAAATATGTTTTGTTAGGAGAGACATCAAACTGAAATGATACCCTCATGTCCCCACCGAATGCTTAAGATAAAAATGTCATTTTGTAAAAAGAGACAGTCAAGTAATTAGTTTTGGGTACACACGAGTAAATTCTTGTGTTTTACTTCAAACACAGCTTTGTGTTCGGATTATCATTTTGCTTCAAGTTAAAGAATTAAGAATGGATTCCAGAACTCTTTTTTTTTTTTTTTTTTTTACAACTATATTGCCACCTCTACCTCTTCTTAATTTCAATCTCTCCATCTTTCGGTTCGCCCCTCCCTTCTTTCCTTCTATCTATCTCCCTTCTGTCTAAATTTCTTTTAATAAGTTTATCTTTATTCTTTAACTCAGAGACGAATAGTTGCTCTTTCTCCATCTCTCTTTTCCTCCTTTCTGTCTATCTCTCTCCCACTTTCTCTCTGCCTCCTATCTTTTAAGCTATATTTTTATTGCCAATTACTCATCTATCTATTTTTTTTTAATCTAGTCCTTTGCCTACCCCTCTTCCCCCCTCCTCTCTCTGTCGTTCTCTCTGTCTGTCCGTCTCTCTCTCTGTCAGTCAGTCAGTCTGTCTGTCTGTCAGTCTGTCTGTCTGTCTGTCTGTCTGTCTCTGTCTCTGTCTCTGTCTCTGTCTCTCTCTCTCTCTCTCTCTCTCTCTCTCTCTCTCTCGATTTCCCCCTGTCTTTCGTTATTTAGGCAAAAATGCTTCCACAATCATCGTGTAATAATTAATTCTGTTAATTCTAAAATTGATAGAAGAGAATTATTTGTGTCTGGCAATAGATAGGCAAATATCGCTCGCTCTTCCTACACTTTCTATCGATCTTTACTTATCTTTCTCTCACTCAAACTCATTCTTTGTTATGTTCAGTTAGTGCCGTTTTCTCACATCTCTCTTTCTCTCTCTCGCCAATTCCCCCCAATCTCACTTTTTATCTGTCAGAGAAAAATGAAGAGGTCTTATCTTTCATCTCTGCTCTGCCTGGCCTTTATTTTTAGAAATTTTTTTAGATTACGTGAATGCTTATTGTCATACGAAAACGACAAAGACAGTCAGTAACCCAATTACTCTCCTACAACCAGAAAACTTTCATATTTGACCAGAGGTTCTCAAACAATTCTCGCTCCTATGTAATAATTCTCATCCCGTCAATCATAAGGTCTTAGGGCATTATGCAAAACTGAGTATGGAATATGGTGTAGTGCTTAATATGATGATTAAGGAAAGATCTTACATAGGGTGTCTACATAGTTATTTTGTTTCAAATTTTATTTTTTTTATTTCGCTAGCGGCAAAGATTTTTTTAAATTGCAACAAGGATAAAAAAAAATCTATTATTAATTTTATATCGACCTCATTCATGATTTTACACAAAAAAAAACAACAAAACAAAGCCATACATTGTTTCCGAATAAAACCTCAAATTCAACATGAAATAAATACAAAAAGACTTTTAGAAAGACTTTACAGTACTGATCTGCCATTATTGTCGTCTCAAACACTTTAATATTTCAGGAGACGAAACTGTTTTGTGTTTGAACATGTCACGAATTGGTAACCTCCATGGCTTGCGGGGACCAAATCGCTCCTGTTGAGTGAATATTGAATGAGCTTCAGAAATCCTGGGTGGAACACACCACATACCAGGCTTGGCTTCAATTTAGGCCTATCAGATCAGATTTTTGGCCTGTAATCAATTTACAGAACCCACCTGTGAAAGATAGCGTCAAGCTGGCTTCAAAACCAAGATATAAAATAAAGGGTGGTCACAATTTTGAGAAACCATTCTTTCAAATGTTTATGATAGCAAAACATAATACAATATACTGAGGAAGTTACTGTTACCAATACCTAAGCGCAGCTGGAAATTTCATCACAAATCAGGATGATTGGAAAAAGAAAGAAAAGATACAAGGGGAAAAAAAGAAACACAAATAAAAAAAAAAATAATAAAAAAAAATCGTATGCATATACCAGCCACGCCATTTGAGCAAAAACCAAAAATGACTGTCGGACACACACGAATTAGAGAAATTGTATTTGCATTGTCAACTAACTAATTATAAGAAATGAAAGTTTTACATCTTCTCACCACTCCTTTCCCCTCCACAAACGAACTCAATGTAATGACAATATAAGACTATTGATCATTTTCACAGGTCAGCTTTAAGGAGACAAAAAGGTAGACAAACACTTTTTTTTTCTTTTTCGGCTGGTTTCAATTTATTGACAGGAAGAGAGAATTAATAATAATATTATAATGCATTGTAAAGAGTAAATATTTTGCACCGCTCATGTCGCATATTTACTCCAGCACCAGCCTTAGTTCTGCATAAGTAAGTAGGTCAAATGGTTCAGAGCTTTATATAATTCTTTCAATTTTTTTTCAACAAACTAAGAAGTAGTTGTTAAATTACTTATTGGCTCAATCTCGACCTGCTTTCTCCCCTTTTTTCAAAAGCGCAAGTGGAGCGAACAGGCGATATTGTGAGATTTTTTTCTCTTGTTAAACTATACAGAGTGGAACATAGTTTAGTTAAAATCTAGGTCATCGTTTTGTGAAAAGTCAGAACCGAAGAGTTAACACACGCTTACTGCTATGAAATCCCAGAGGGAAGAGTTGATTCTTGTAAAACATTTTTTGCTCTCAAGACAACATGTAACCCCTGGCGCCGACTAACAGGGGTAATTTTCATGTTTTGTGTTTTAGGAAAATCAGATGTGTGAGTAATTATTTTTTCACTCGTTTTCAGTGCAAACGTATGGTACAAATTTTAGTGCTAGTAAAAGTAGCAGGAGCAGCTGCGTGAAGAAAAAGAAATAATTAAAGCATCCGCAGGGATGCAGAACCAGCGCTAGATACTATTGTATTTGTAACAGCAGCAACAGTAGTAATAGAAGAAGAAGAAGAAGAAGAAGAAGAAGAAGAAGAAGAGCTAAGATGGTCGAAATAAATATCTTGATGCAGCATCACTAACAGCCGTATGTTGAAAAACTGGCTTCATCATGAACAAATCTGAGTTTCTCAAAAGTTTTACTCCTTGGCTTAAGGCTTGTAGATTCCTTAAACATTTGTTGGTCAAGACTAGTGTTTGTGAAACATCATATTTAGCTCTTCTTTCAAGCTGTCTTTTAGCCGTGTTCTCACGAGCATTTAGAGGGAAAGTCTCAGTACTCTCACTATCTTCCCCTATAACACTTTGGTACTTAGAGAAAGTGGGAAAGAAAATTAAAAGTAAGGTGTAAACGAGGAAAAAAATCACACTAGAAAAGACCTTTTGACTGACATTTTAAAAGCTCCCTCTTTTCTTTACTTATTCACTCTCTCTCTCTCTCTCTCTCTCTCTCTCTCTCTCTCTCTCTCTCTCTCTCTCTCTCTCTCTCTCTCTCTCTCTCTCTCTCTCTCTCTCTCTCTCTCTGTATCCTCTCTCGATCTCTTTTTTCCCCTTTTCTTACCCTTCCCCCCCCTTTTTCACCTTCTTCAAGTCGGGCTGAATCATTATGCGTCTCCGTTATTCTAGCATAAAATCTTGGACTGTTGTCTGATCCAGTCTGTCACTCCTCATCAGAGGAGGAGGGAAGAGCGATCGATGCTGATAGTGATAGAATAGAAAGGACAGCGTGAGTAGAGAGGGCGAGAAAGAGGCCTTCCATCGTCTGCTTTCTCATTTCCATACAAACCTGCTTAGTCCCAGTAATGGAGAGCTGAACTGGTTCGAGATACAGGGAGCCAGAGAAGGAGAAATAGAAAGATAGATAGAGAGAAACAGAGAGAGAGAGAGAGAGAGAGAGAGAGAGAGATAGAGAGAAACAGAGAGAGAGAGAGAGAGAGAAACAGAGAGAGAGAGAGAGAGAGAGACAGAGAGAGAGAGAGAGACAGAGAGAGAGAGAGAGAGAGAGAGAGAAAGAGGGGGGGGGGGGAGGTAAAAGTACTCAACACATTCATTGCTTTTTTTTTCATCTATATGCCACTGTTTACATTTATTATTCCACCCTTTGCCTTTCTTAGATTTCCATATCTTTTTGTCTGTCACTTTGTCCGTCGATCTGTGAACAACGGAATTTTTTCTGTGCCCTTTTTTATCACGGTTATTTTTCTTCTTGGTGTACCTTCCGGTTTCTCATTGTAATTTCCATTTTCGCCACTTTCTTGATCTTGCTTTTTTTTTTTTTTTGTTCTTCTATACCTCTTTTTCTGATCCATTTTTCCCCTCTCTTGCTTACATATACTTGCTGTCCTTCGTTTTCATATACAATGAGCTGTCAATATGATTTCTTTTAAGTAATCCATGAATCCTCATTTACACTTAACTGTCTCTGATTTACTCCACACCAATTTCTATCCCCTCCCCGCATTTCTTCTTGTTACTATATTTCCTCCCCCTCCCCTTGACCCCTTCACGATACCGTCTTATCTAATAAGACAATATATTCACCAGCCTTGCCCTAGGACCTGTTAATGACCAGAAACACCAATCCTCTTCTTTCCTCACCTATGTTGTAGACCCTCTTTAAGTCTGCAGCTTTAATAAAGTCCAATTGTCCAGGCGTCCATTTGAAGAGAACACGAAACTGCTACCTTGTTACCAGTGGCACTTAACAATTTGTTTTCATATTTATGTTATTGTGGGAGATACGAGATCCAATACACCCTGGGCGGCAGGGGAACCCACCAGGAAGACATTCCGGGAGATAAAGATATGGAGCGTGGGGTAGGAGGGAGGAGAGGCTGAGAGTAGCAGAAACTGTGAGTACTGATTCAGAAGATGGCACTGTACCCTACATGCTGTACAGCAATGTAGTAAACAAACGGACATCACCCGCGCAGGTGTCACACCTTATGAATTCCAACTGATCGTGAGTTTCTGCTCAAACCTCCGGCTGTTTCAGCATGTTCTGTCTTTTCTTTCTTGATTTTTCTGATTTATGAAACCCTTGGCTCTATCTGTCTCTCTGCACTGACCTTCTGTCGGCAGTCCACGGCATCCTATACTTGTATCTGTGGACTTGACGTGTCACCGTTTATCTCCTCTCTCACTCTTTTTCTCTCGCCTTATCTGAGTTATCACTGCCTATCTCTTTGTTTATTTCCTCTCTCTTATTTTTCTTACTGTCTCTCTTTTTTCCCCTTCCCTACCTCTCTGGGTTCAATATCTACCCACTCCGATCCGCGTCTTGCGCTCTCTCAAACTGTATCGATAAATTTCATCAGGCGTATGTTAATATCGTCTATAGAGTATGATGCCAAGTGAAAGGATACCCTCTGAGTCCTGCCAGGGGAAAAATCGATAGTCTAAATAGTCACTGTATCACCCACTCCATCCTTTTTTAAATATTGAGAAAATAATCAGAAAATCGAGTTTTATATAACATTTTACTGAGCCCTGGCAAGCAAACTTGCGATGGCTTTATGATTGGTCGATTCTCGGATATAGCCCACCCATGACAAGAAAACATCAGGGCACTCTTTCCCTCTTCAGGCACGACAGAGCCCACGATGCGAGAGATTTCTATCTTTACCATTTCCCAAGAGAGACGGATAGATGATTTCCTATTTATATTATAAACAGCTTTACACTTGCTTTATTGCAAATGGCGATGCTGGTCCTTTTTAACACCGGAATAATTTTTAGTAAAGTAACTCAAGAGAAAAAAGAGCTACCTACAATTACATTGATTCTCAAATTTTTTTCCACACTTACCTTAACCTTAATATGAATACGGCTTTCTAAGCTTTTTTTTTTAACTTTTATGTTAAGCTAGAGCTAGAACCCAAGCTTAATACTTTTTCTATTACCATAGTTTTTGTCTTCTTTACAAGTCGGCATTTACGCATATAAGATTCCGAAATTTGAGAGACTTACAACAATAACACACTTAACTTTGCTTGTTTCTCCACTGAAGTCCAGGGCTAGGAGCAAAACTCATAGAAATCTCTATCTCTTTCGCTTGAGGTGGTTACTCTGCCCTATTACAATTACCCGAGCTGTAAGCTCATGTTTGAAACGTTTTCCGCCTTATTTCAATGTACGCGATGAAACTCAAGACTACATCACTAGGATACCAAGTCTTACGTTGTGCTTCACTCAATAGTAAAATAGTCTTTATGTCAATTTTTAAATTTAAGATTTAAAAAAAATATGTAAGATATAATATAAAATATTTAAACTTTATCCGCACACTTTATCTCTAACAAGAATCGCAATGCACCTTCTAGTGTTGCTTAGAACCTTCTAGTTTTTCTCTCTGACGCTTGACTGGTTTTTCTGTTTTTTTCTTATTTTCAGAACTTGGAAAACCGCTCTGAGACAGTAATGTATACCGGACCAACTGCTTAGCTCAACTACGCTTGTTTTGACATTCAACGGACAATTGAAAGGATTTGTTCAATGCTTCTGCTTTGAAAAAAAATTTTTTTGGATTGTGGAATTTTCAACTTATAAATTGATCATAAAGGATGTGGCTAATATCAATTCTTACAAAATAGTTCCACTAAGTTCGTTTCTTACAAGAAATTGATCAATATTCACAGTGCAGGATTATATCGCTTGCCATTTTCTTGGATACGCTTTTTTTTGGGGAACCGATTTACCAGAAAATATCACTAGTTCTACCAGTTTAAGCGAAGAGTGTCAAGTGGTGTAGAGAGCAGACAAGCACCATTTTCCCAGACCATGCTGAGACGAGCTCGAGCCGGATTCCTTAGACCAGCATTGCCCGAGGACTTCCAGAGCTCCACCAGTTGTGATCCCCCATCCTTCCCAGGTGTTCTCAGCCAGCCATGAGCGCCGTCTTCCACGGCCATCCAATGCACGTACCTTCGCATCATCTGCACCATCATAACAGCAGCAGCAACCACCACAGCAGCAACAATAGCGGCAGCATCGTCGCCGGAGGCGCTGGCGTTGTGGAGAGTAACGGCGGACCGGGTTTCATGCTGGATGACGGTTCTGGCGTCGTGGGTGGTGTGGCCTACCCTCACGATGGCATGACCCCTCCAGGCATGGTGTGGGACCCGTCTCTCCAGGGAGACGGTGGAGGAAAGTTCCGCTTGAAGCGCAGACGACGCTGCGGCCAGTGCGCACCTTGCCAGGTGGGTCTTAGATAAGGGATGTCTCATAAGTCTTTAGTGGGGCTTACTAGATACCACAATTAAAGCAACCTTATTGAAACACTCCATCTCCTAAATATTTCATAATAGGCACATAGCTACAGAAACCGGCGTTCCAGACCGCACTTTATGTCTTTGGTGCAGAGTACCTGGCTAGTCATAGGCACCTTGAACCTGCTTTATAGACTCCTCATGTTCCCAGTCAGACCATAAACAATGCCACGCTCATAGGCGTTTTCCAGATCGCAAATCTAGTCAGATGAATCTTTTACATCGAATATCTCAAATATTTCTAGGAGGGATCATCATGTGCGATGTGTCAGGATATTGAAAATCTCAGAATCCATTTATCGCTGTTTGCACATTGGGTGGTGCTTATATGGCTTATTTGCATAACATAGTTCGTCCAGAAAAAGGCTAACTTCTGTTTTGAGTTTCGAATCCTAATATCAGAGCAATTTTGGGTGCTTTGTGTTCTGTACTGGTCCCACCCTTTTGGGTGCTATTTCGAGGCTTATTTTTCTGTAAAGTGTTTCATGGCGGATGAGTGTGATTTCTTCTGCCATTGCTGATTATGACTAATTATTTTGTCATACCATATCGAGGTGTTATCCAAGTGATTTTGTCAGTCCTTTGTGCCATATGTCTCGCAATATACGTGTAATTTCTGCTTTTTTTTATATGTGCGTGCCACCTTTGTGCAGGTATGATTTCTTGGGCCTCTCACTGATTTTGAAAGTGTATGTTTTTGTCACGCCATTATCCATGTCGCCGTACATATTTTTTTTTTTTTTGAAAACCACAGAACGTTTTTATGAGAGTCCCTTCGTCAGAATTCTGTCACGCCTGTTTCGAGAGTGATTCATGTGAATTCCCAGGAGAGGACTAAACTTTGTCACGTGACATCTGTGTCAAGTATCGATTGGCTATTGATCTGTTGGTTTGTGCTCACCTCGCGCGGCGACCATCCGCCGGGGCCGCTACAAACCTGGTGGGAGCGGTGTGAAAATTGGACCGCTTGTGGATATATGCAGGCCAGGTTGATGTGATACGGCATCCCTCCTCGACTGCTTCACATATTGATCTTAACTCTCGTTTGGTTCTTGAGTCTCACCGATCACTGCTCAGCTGAAGATTTTTGGGTTTTGATAAACTCTTTCAATCTATCGTCCATCTGCTGTACAGTTGGGAGTTTCAGAAAAGGAACTGGAAGAAGATGGAGGAGGAAAAAGCTTTTTTGTGGCTTCAGTTAAGTTGTGCAGATGAGAAGATGGAGAGAGGAAAATGATAAAATGATAAACTTCGTTCATAACACGGAAGTGATTTCCTCATTTTAATTTTTTTTTTCTTTTTTTCTTTTTTCCTAACTATTATACTTCCTCAGGCATAGTGAAGCTGAAAATATAAAGTGAGATACTTTTGAGAAAAAAAAGGGGTTGAGAGAGAGAGAGAGAGAGAGAGAGAGAGAGAGAGAGAGAGAGAGAGAGAGAGAGAGAGAGAGAGAGAGAGAGAGAGAGAGAGAGAGACATAGGGGAAAGAAAGAGAGGGAGAGAGAGTTGAGAATAATTGTAACAGAATTCAGTTCCACACAGGGAATGACAGTGATAGAGAGAGTGTGAGAGAGAGAGAGAAAGAGAGAGAGAGAGAGAGAGAGAGAGAGAGAGAGAGAGAGAGAGAGAGAAAGAGAGAGAGAACAGAGAATTATATAAGACCACTAGATTGATAAAAATCTTCTATAAACTGCTAATGCAGATAGTCAAGGTAATTACTTTTCTGGAACACACTCAATAAGTGGCTGATAGTTCTGAATTAAGCAGCAGAATAAAATAAAATAGTGAACCCCAAGCCAATTCAACATTGATAACGAGAAGAGCTTGACGTTTGTCGAACCCAACAGGAATATCAGTAATCAGAATCAAACCTCTCTCTCTCTCTCTCTCTCTCTCTCTCTCTCTCTCTCTCTCTCTCTCTCTCTCTCTCTCTCTCTCTCTCTCTCTCTCTCTCTCTCTCTCTCTCTCTCTCTCTCTCTCTCTCTCTCTCTGGACTGCTCATTCTTTTCCACCGCACAGCTTCACACTTATCTCCCCATCAGACACAGTTATTTGTCCTCCCCAGCCGTTCCCCCTCCCCCCCCCCCCCAGGTCTCTATCATTCTGTCGTAAAGAGGACGGGCTGCTAAACTGTCATTAGCGATACCCATTCATCATCATAGAAAACCTTTCTAAACTTCTCTCTCTCTCTCTCTCTCTCTCTCTCTCTCTCTCTCTCTCTCTCTCTCTCTCTCTCTCTCTCTCTCTCTCTCTCTCTCTCTCTCTCATCTCTCTTCCTCCCTCTGCTCCTAATCTCTCCATTTTCCCATATTTCAAGTCTCTCATGCTTAGTTATCTCTTTGTTTTCCTCTTCACTCTTTTGTCTTTTCGCCACTCTCTTAATCCTCGAACTTCTCGATTATGTCCACGTCATTGACTGTTGTGACGCAATTTCTTTGACCAGTTTATGTCAATGTACTCCACGTCGAATCGCTCGAGCTGGCATGGCGGACCTGGAAGGCTGGGCTCGTTTGACTAAAGATGTTACGTCTGGACTAAGCCTTATGGGCTGCCGTTGGAGTCGCATGCTTCTGGCTCAGAGAGACATTAACTAGAGAAGGAAAATAAAACTAAGGACTTAATACTTCAGAATTCTAGATTGCAAGACAAAGAAAGATTGGTGTGTTATTGCAGACCAGTATAATTTTGTGGAAAAAATACATTTGAAGTACTTTCAAACAGACAAATCGGTGGGAAAGTAAAACAATTTAGAACTGTTTGGGAACTTTAGCAAGATCCTCCCAATAACGCCAATAGTGAAGTCTTATCGAAAAATTAAACATGGCCGAAAGGCCAAACCACACTTTCCTTGTTCTAAATATCGACAAAGATGGACGTAATTCCTTTACTCTAGCTCTTCCATATCCAAAGTATCACATCTAGATCTGAACTTATTGTCCTGTTAACAGACATTGCGCTCTGTTTCTTTTCTTATGATTTGGACTTTCGTTTTCGAAGCTCAATTTGTACATTGTATTGCAAGGAACCGGACAAGAACTGCAGAGGGATAGGTAGATCCACATGTTTTAGTCCACTGGAAAAACTATGCAGTGTAGTTCAATGAGTAATAATACATTTAAAATTTTTTTTTTTAATGGACTTCATCGTATAAAATGATGAGTCCAACATCTTGATTAGAAACCGATGATTAAATTAAACTCCTCCCTTCCCTTCTTTGAATTTTGCTATATTGTGTGCTGTTCTTAGTTTACCTAGTCCACCTGTGTTCCCGAGTCCATCTCTACAATGGCGATACTGTTGTAAGCTGAAAATTTACCCGGCCGTTGCACTGTTTCATGGGCGCACGAAGTTCTGAAACAATTTTTTATTGAGCTCAGAAAAGATATTTTTAATTAAACCTGTTCGTATTAAAAAAAAAAAAAATTACCACTCGTGTCTCGAAAGATAATAGAATTGCTATGCTCTTCTCAATACGTACTGTTTGGAAATTAAATAGAAATTGAATTATTATTCTGAATGGCATCGAATAACTTGATTTAAAATTAGCTCTAAACAACAATATAGTAATGACTTAACAACCAATTAAAAAATAGCCTCAAAGTGATACCCACAACGAGATCTTTTTTTTTTTTTTTTGTAGAACTTAACATGCAGCTTCCTATATTCTCACTCAATGCTCTTCCTGTTGATTTATTTAACCTTCGTAACTTACATGGTAGTTCTTCCAGCTTTTGTTGTTTTATTTTTTTATGTTTCTTTCTATTCAAGTGATTCAAATACTCACGACTCTTATCATTGTTTTAATGACGGCCCCTTTGAGTACATTGTGTACAACACACATAGTGCTAATCCAATCTTCTTTGTTGCCTGACGTAACTTCGACGTAACGTGAAGCAATCTTCAGGACGTACACGCCATACAGGCGGCCGTCGTTAGACTTGTGTCAAGGCATTGCTTGTGTGATCCTGCCAGTTCTTTAGAACCGAGCCATGCCGAGACAATGCAAGTTTTTGTAACCAAGACTGACAGTAGCTACACCACACTACACTCCGTGTGGAAAACTGAAAATATCTGAGTTAAGATTGCTTAATTTGCGGTAGGTATGGCTCATTTCGATGCTTGTCATAATACAGCTGTTGCAACGTTTGGTTCTTGCGCTTTTAGCTGCTGTTGCTGCTGTAATGAGAGCGATCCAAGTCCTTATGTATATTGAAACTGTTTTTTCACTATATTGTGTTTCATTTTCCCATACATTTTGACGCAATTTAATTCAGTTTTTCAACCTTGTTCACAAAATTGTAATATGTTGGAGGATATGTCCCAAAAAAAAAAAGGAAATATTTGCCATATCTGTATTTAACGTGAGGGAAAAAAAGGAAAGAGGTGGGATCTGAGTTTCAGAAGAAGGAGAGAGAGGGTGAGTGAAAGAGTGAGTGAGTGAGTGAGAGAGTCAGAGAGAGAGAGAGAGAGAGATGGAGAGAGAGGAGAGAGTGAGAGTAAAAGAGAGAGTGAGAGAGTGAGTGAGAGAGAGAGAGAGAGAGAGAGAGAGAGAGAGAGAGAGAGAGAGAGAGAGAGAGAGAGAGAGAGAGAGAGAGAGAGAGTATTAGTTGGTCACAGACCTGAGACAGACAAGACAAAGACAGTATGATTGAGGATGACGGGATACACGAACAGGCAGCCGACTTTGGTGACAAGGGAAGGTAATGTGACAGCGCTTTTAATGATAGAGTTACTGGCCCTGTTGGACAGATCGATACATTGGAGAGTCGGTCTCTGGGGCAAGATGGCTTGACAAGAGAGAGAAAGAGAGAGAGCGAGAGAGAGAGAGAGAGAGAGAGAGAGAGAGAGAGAGAGAGAGAGTCAATTGGATAATATTATCTCTGTAGAACACTGATAAATTGTTTATAACGAACTTGATATCGAGGAAGACAACCGCTACGGTAACATTTAGATTAGATTTTATATCAAGAGAGAAACTGAAGAATAAATCAGATCTGAAATGTAAAAATACACAAAAATCATGAAAGAAAAGAAATATTACAATTTTCCGGTGGTTGGGTTTTGAAAATGAGTCTGATTAAGAAAGGACAGACCATACATCGACAATTAAGAAATGAAGTAAGTGTGTGTGGAAGAGAGGGACAGAGGCTGAAAGTAAGAAAAAAGAAGAGAGAGACTGTAAAAAAGGTGGATAAGAGAGAGGCAGATAAATTGATAGATTGGGCGTGTATGAGCGAGAGAGAGAGAGAGAGAGAGAGAGAGAGAGAGAGAGAGAGAGAGAGAGAGAGAGAGAGAGAGAGAGAGAGAGAGAGAGAGAGAGAGATAGAAGATTAAATAGATAGCGGACAAAATATAAGAAAATGAACAGAGTGACATTGAAACATTCAGACAGACAGTTGGAACTGGTTCGCACACTACACTATACACTAGGGCGAGATAATTGTGGTGATTGTAACCTGTTCGTCTGCCACTAGTGTCAGTGAGACTGTATTAACAGATGGATGGAACTGTTTGATCGAGCTGCTCCCTAGGGAAGAGGAAGAAGGGAAAGACGATGATGTTAAAGGGGCGGTGGGGGGGGGGGGGGGGGGTGCGATGAGTCAGTTTAACGGACATGAGCGGAAACTTCAATTTGTTTTAATTTTCAAGTAAAGGTAGAGAGAAAGATAGAGGCAAATCGAGAATCAGAAGACCAGAGAGCCAGACGGAGAGAGAGAGAGACAGAGACAGACAGAGAAGAAATAGATAGATAAATATAATAAGATGTTCATGGAAAAGAGACCCTACACAGTTTTGGTAACCGAGGCTTTTATTTTGTTTATTCCACTTGTCGAAGCAAGCTTTCGTCTTGGCGACTCCTCAGCGACAGCTTGCTTTGATAGATTGATAAATAGATAGATAGCGAAAGAGAGAGAAAGAAACAGAGAGTGAGAGAGAGAGAGAAAGAAAGAAAGAAAGAGAGAGAGAGAGAGAGAGAGAGAGAGAGAGATCAATTACCAAACTCTGGTTAAAATTTGTTTCGATTTGTATGTTTACAAGGTCCCATTTTTATGCAGAACTCTGAAAGCTTAATACATCACGTACTAGTGACTTTGAACGGGTGTTTATTTCAAACTGGTTGCTGTTCTATGCCGCTCAAACTTAGTCTTCTTTGATGCATTATTGAACGCAAGCGGTGGTGAAGCATAACTGGGGGCTCTTAGCTCTATCATGCCCTGAGTTGTATCGATTTAAAATCTCTTTGTTTGTTAGCCCCACCACGCAATATCTCCAGCGCGTTGACAACCAGTCTCATTTGACCCGTAGTTTAATACAGTTTTATGGGTTGTTTCTCCTCCTGCCTTTTAAATAATTAAAATCCTTCACGATATAATAAAATCACGGTAGGCGCATGCGCAACTAGACTCGATCATTAATTTAGAGCTAAATTTTGATGTTCCGAAGTAGACCTAAGGTTCGAAATATATAAAAGATGTAACCAAAATAATTTTCAGTTTTTGAGTATAAACCTTTAGGTTGTTCTTGCTGTCTTTGGTTCCGTTGGAAAAGAATCTTCTAGGCCACATTGAACTTGAAATATATTTCGTTTAGCAATCCAAAATAAATGACAGGATTATGAAAAGTATAGAGGCGTACATGTTTTTGTTAACAATTTTAATCTAATTCCGACAAAGAATTTCTTCAACAATTTTCGTTTACATGGAAACGATAGAGACAGTAGCAGCAGCATCACCAACAACATCATTTAGTTTTTATTCTGGTTTTATCCGTTAAGACCGTCAGCACCCTAACTAAATTGTCGTTTAAGCGGATAAAGTTGTTTGTTTTTTGTTTTTGTTTTTTTTTGTTTCTTTGTGTGTGTGTGTGTTGTTTTGTTTCTTTATCTTTAATGTAGCAAACCAGGCAACCAGATAGTAATATAATAAACATATTAGGACAAAGTCAGTAAGGCCTGCAGTGATGAACTATAATGCTGTCATATTTCTCATCTTTCTTACGTCTTCTCCCTCCTCCCCCTTTTCATAGTTGTAAGGACCTCTCTGTATTAAAATGTTAAAAATACAAAAGTTTTAAACTGCAAGATCTCGGAACAATAAATACGTGTACAAAATTATTTCCTGCAAAATGTACTCCTGGTTATTGCAGGCATCCGTTATAGCCAACTAAGAATTCTTTTTTTTTTTAAAGTTATGAAACAAACATCTTTATAAACTTATTACAAAGTGTCCTCTTTGCTACAATGACTAGTATCCTTTTTTCTGCTATGACAACTACCCGTTATCTGTTTCGCATTTCCCATATCTACTTTCCTCTCATCCACACACCTGATCACTCTCTCTCTCTCTCTCTCTCTCTCTCTCTCTCTCTCTCTCTCTCTCTCTCTCTCTCTCTCTCTGTCTCTGTCTCCGTCTGTCTGTCATCTGTCTGTCTGTCTGTCTGTCTGTCTCTCTCTCTCTCTCTCTCTCTCTCTCTCTCTCTCTCTCTCTCTCTCTCTCTCTCTCTCTCTCTCTCTCTCTCTCTCTCTCCAGCCGTTCTTCCTTTCACCCTACTTTCTGTTTTTGTCCTTCTTGTTGAGAAGCAAAAGTCTTATACTCACACCCACTTGAAGTGCACTCCTGATCTCAGATATTAACACAACGAACACGAGAAAATCTCTACAGAGGAGCTGCAACATTAAAGGCGAACAGACTTGAAGCAACGTTTTCTTGGTAATATTCGCTCTTTGTTCACATGTTAACCCCTGCGTTGGTGTGTGTGTAAGTCTCTTAGGAGGTTGATTATTCTGTTGCATTTAATTTAGTGGACATGCGGAAGATGTTGCAAAGTCTGTTGTAGGCAGAGCTGTCGCAATTCTTCAGGCGTGTTTCTTCATCGGTCCCCTCTCGAGATAGTGTCTTTCTTTTCTGTTTATGCATTTTATAGTTCGTGAACTACGAGTTTTATTGGATTTTTTTTTATAAAAGGCACTTTTTATTTCGCCCTCCTTCCAGGTGAAAGAAAACTGCAATAAATGCCAGTACTGTATGCGGAAAGATGTCTTGAAGCAGGCGTGTATCTACCGGAAGTGCGTGTATCTCCGGAAACCAGTGCCTAGGTTTCGTCAAGACGGGCCAACTCCCAACAACGGCGCATCCCCACCAAGCAATGGTGTTCAAGGAGGATCTATAAACAAGCCCTCGTCGCCTCCTCCACGGAAACCTAACAGCAACAACAATACCAGCAATAACAACAACAATAACAACAACATCAATGGCGTGGCAGGGTCGACGTCAGTACTGAGCAATTGCAGTTCTAGCAGCAATGGCAGTAATAATAACAACAGCAATGCAAATGGTAACAACAGCACCACCGCAACAAACCATATGGGAGGTGGCGCCAGTAATGGTGGCTCTAGCAACAGCAGCAGCAGCAACACCAACACCAATGGTAGTCTCCATCACTCTGCACCCTCGGGCACAGGTTCCACAGAGCTGAGCTCTTGCAGGCTCAACCAGTCACCTTTCGGCGCTAACCCTCCAGGGACCAATGGAGTTATCCTTGACCCTTTACGTCACCGTAGTGTGATGGACGCCCACTACCAGCACCACCGCACTCCCGGCGGGCCATCATTCTTTGATCCTATGGCGGCGCAGCTTCCTGCTACAGGTTCTCCTCATCACCATCAGCACGACCTCACACCCGCCGCAGCAGCCGCGGCAGCAGTAGCAGCGGCAGCGGCAGCAGGAAACACGATGAGCCCGCATCATGCGGTACCACACCTCAACGCTCACAGCCAGGCCACGAAGATGGTATCTCCTAGCTCCTCCTCCACATCCGCGACATCAAGAGAGGCTGCTGCAGCCGCCACAACCTACTTCCCTCACCCGGCTGAATCCTGGGGGTCTGCCGTGCCTTACGCTGCGTTCCCGCGCGCGCCGAGCTGGGCGGCGTCTGCCTATGGCTTCCAGCAACATTCTTCACCGTTTGCCTCATCCTTCACGCCATCCTCTTTCCCGCCGTCACCATTCCCAGGCTCCTCCTGCCGCCTTAGCCTGCCAGACTCAGCGTCTTCCTCGTCTGCTTCTCGATACGGACCTGCTGCCGCCACATCCTCCCAGCACCCATTCCATCACTCCATGACGGGTATATCCGGGTTTACCGCTGGTGATGCTCTCTCGCACGCCCAGTATGGTCACCATCCCGCCCACCCTCACGCTCATTCCAACATGCGCAGCTCATTTTATCCGCCCGCTCCGCCCACCGGCCACCATCTTGGATCATCCTCCACTCTGTCGAGCTTCCCCAGCTTAGCCCCGCCCAGTTTTGGCCCCTCCCCCTACCACCCACATCCCCATTCCCATATGTACCCAGGCAGCTTCTATTCATCTCTGCGTGCAGCCACAGAACCTCAGATCTACCATGTCCAGGCCTTACCTTCCCAGAATCCCTTCAAGTTACTGCTACAGCAGACTTGTGACTTTCTAGACAGCTTGAATGAGGACAAATCTGAGATGAAGTCATTTCAGAAAGACCTAGAATTTTTCAGACATGATAGGTTGAAGATTTCTTCAACACTCTCTGTGCAAGAGATTTGCAGCTCACAAAATGATGGCCCTGTTAGTCTCAATTCAAACAATCGCCAATCACTTTCTAATATTATTTCTCAAAGTTGCCCTCAAAACCTTCAACACTCCAAGGCAGTGGACGAAAATGGATGTACACAGAGGAGCCAAAACTCGTCTGTTTTATCCAAGATGACGGACAGAATAAATTCAGATGGCAGCTCCCCTACCCCAGCAAGCTTAAACATTCCACTTGCTTCAAAAGGTGAAAAAACCTCTAACAATTCAGCAATGGAAGTTTCTCACACTAAAGTTTTCACTTGTTCAGAGCATTTTGAGTGTTGGGATGAGGCTGTGTTGGCACAGAAAGAAAAGAACTGCTCTTCAGAAAATGAAATGCATAGTTGTGACAATAAGGAAATCCGAGAGAGAGACATCAATATGGAGGATGAAGCAACAGTCTTAAGGAAGAATGGTATGTCTGAAAATATATTCCATAAGGATGAACATTGTGATGCAAGCAAATCAAGGGAGAAAAGGAAAGAAAGTGATGCTAGCATTCCTATGAGTGATGCTGAAAGTTCATATCTGGGATGTAAAATGTTCACATCAAATGAAACTGGCAGAGAGAGCCGAATCACAAGGGAATTGCCTGAAGCAGCTACTTTATCTACTACACCATCATCACATACATCATCGCGATTGCTAAGTTCCTCAAATTCAAGGCAGCAATCATTCCCTGCATCCTCTTCATAGCATAGATTTCAAATGCCTTTTGTCACCTTTCTTAACCTTGTCTTTGCTGCCTTAGTTGTTTTTCTTTTTGTTGTTGTTTTAAGTTCAGTCATCTCCTACCCAAGAAACACTTAACATGAACTTGTAGGTCTTCTTCTGATTGCTTTTCTGTCATAACTAGATTATTTTATTGAATTAGACAAATCATGAAATTATGTCTAAACATTTCATATTGTAATTTGCACCTAGTGATCAGTGCACGGCAGAGCTAAGATCTTTACACATGTACTGGATCCAAATGGTATTCTCAAAATTTAGATGAGTATTTTAAGGATCTCATTTGCTCCAAAAGATACATGGAGATCAAAGGCTGAAGCTGTTAATAACTGTACAAAAAAATTGATATTCAGATTCAAAATGCAAAATTGAGTCAGAATATTTTAACAGATCTCCAGCAGTTCTCCTTTCTTCCCTGCCCAATCTTTTGTGCTTCAAAGAAAAAGAGATTTGGAAACATAGACTGCATATATGACACCACATAGTACATTCTGTGTTAGGAGAAGTTTGTTATCTGTAACCAAATGGGTGTTTCTCCAAAGACACTCTTCTATGAGTTCTGCTTCATCCTTCATTAGGGAGAGCTGAGGGGGTGGTTATTCTAGCCATTGACAAAAAGAGCAATAACTTACAAGGATAATATCTATTACTCTGCAACAAATACAACTTTGTCTACAGCTGAAAGTCATTTAACTATGTCTTATACTTGACTGATGACATCATTATTGCTATGTCATGCTACAAGCTTGTTATTCTGTTTAGAACTATATCTGTTATTTTAAATAATACAAAGATAATGATTTTCAGCTGAGGACAAAGTTTGTTTTACCAACTGGAGTGTTCTGTAATTTGGCCACTTAAAAAATACAGTAAGAAACAAAACAGAGGGGCAAAGAAAATCTATATCTGGCAAATACTACCTAAATCTTACTTCTATTGTGAACAGAATTACATGTATTGCATTTGCACATTTCATTAATTTAATTAAAGGGAAGCAATTAAAAAGAACCAAGGACAGACCAAGATCACCAGGAAATAAATTAATATCATTGAATGAGATTTCTATATTTCAGGAGTTCAGTGCAAGGGAGATAAAATACCAAAAATTTTTTCTTACTGAAAGATGATTATACTGATGGTAATGATAAAAATAATAATGTTGTGATGAACTGAGGTGGTATTCAACTTTCTTTCATGAATAAATTACATATAATATATATTCATGTGGTTAGAACCATTGTCTCTTTCATAACAGAGTTTTGGTATTTTGTGAAATTTCGAGATCACTATCAGGAAATTTCAGATTTCCATTTACACAAAATAATGGAGGACTGAAGCTGTTAAAATCTCAACATATTATATGTACTTAAGTAGAAAGATGTAATTACTATACAAACTAAACGAGAAAGATATTTATATGCAATTTTTACTGCTTATACAAATAACTTTTTTTTGTGTTGTACATTTTTTTATATAATCCCTTGATCTCGTGATAAATGCAAGAGCTCCACAATGCTTTATTTTTATGTTTACTGCATATTTGTTTATCTTTTCAAATTTCATACATTTCCATGTAATTGACTGGTAAGAAATTTTTGTTTTTTTCAATTTTTTTTTAAGATTAGTGAAAACTTATGCCATCTTGAGTAAAGTGTCTACTCATTTGCTACTCCGAGAAAAACTTACTCTCACACTCATTGAACTGATCTGTTGAGAGAAATTTTTTAATGCTTATTTCATGACAATTTTTTTGCATTATTTTTTTTTTTTATTTTGTTAAATAATTTTGTGTCATTTGTGAAAAGTCTTACCTGCAGACTTCATTTGTAATCATTTGAAACCGTTGTTTTGCTGAAACAAGAAACATGTATATATATAAAAACTAGAAAGATACATTTTTTCTATATTTTACAACTACATTTTTATAATGTTTTGTTGTACTCTGTTAATTTGAGTTTTACTTTTTAATTCTTTATGTTTGTATCATTCTGTATGCATACATATTATGCATTATATCTGCTTAGCAGTCGCTTCTAATGTTATGGTTTTTCTCTTGTAATCGAACTACAGCTTGTGCTGATCTCAGTCCTGAATCCACTGGTTTTACTTCAAAAAGAACTTGCTGATACAGCTTTTGTTTTCCAACCATATCACTTCAACTACCTCTAAACTATCTTTGCCATGATCACTTGTAAATGTACACAGTGATAAATGCTTATTATATCTCTTTGTTTAAAAACCATAAAGAAATCATAATTTTTGTTAAATATTCTTAATTACCACTTTAAACATTGTGAACTCTTTAAATTTAACATATTTCATGGAATCAGTGTGTGCATGAAAGATAATTCTTGCAATGGGACACATTAGAGAAAAAAAGTATTTTTCACTGTTATTTAAGTTTTTGCTTTAAGAAATAGATCTCTTAATGCCTTTTAACTATAGTGCTACTTTTTTGCATTTCAAAATTAAACAGATCCAGTAAAATTTTATTAGAGATGCTCAAAACATAAGTGTTACGCTAAATTCATTGTTACTAATAAATATTACACATCATATAGTAAATTATTATTTAGACATGTACAAATTTTTTTTCTGTTTGTTTCCTTTTTTCTCTCAAGATGTTTTCCATTGATCCCACTCTGTGTGGATCTTTTCAATCAGCTCTTTTTCTGAAGAATATTTTTTTTAAATTTAGCAGGCATTTTAGAGTCTAGAAGGGAAGAAGTTATACATTTTTTTTATTGTTTTGACTGATAAAAATCAAGTTTATGGATATTTGAATGATGAAAAAGTTCGTTTTTGGCAATAAATACATAAAGTTTCCAACTTAAAATTCTGATTTATGTGATAGATGTTTTCTTAATCAGTTTCAAACTTCACCTATTTTCAGCCATAATTGTAGATGTCTTTAAACTTGGGTAGTGTACTCTTTATTTATGCTGACAGGATTTCGTTTTGTTTTAAGGGTCTAAGATTTTTTATAGGAAAAATAGCTACATGTAAACATTTTTTTTTTTACATTTTCAAGTTGTCTTTTGTGGATATAATTATTTGAACAACCAACATATTTGACTGTAAATTCTTAAATATTTTTTTTAGCTCATATAGGGAGCAACAGAGTTTTTCACCTTTCTTCATAATTAAATACGTATTTGGTATTTTATGCAAGTTTTAAAACTTTAAAATTCTACAATAGTTTGCAAACCAAAAGTTCCATATTGGCCTATAGATTTTCTTATAAGTTTATTTCTATGAGTTTCTTCAATTTAATTCGCAATTTTCCTTTTATTTCATTTTTTCATCAAAGTTCAAAATTATTATGGCTTTTTTTTTATGGGTCTTTTTTTTTTTTTAAATTTAAAAAAATTTGTTTTGGTTAAGAATATAAACATATCAGCATTTTATGATTTAGCTGCTTTAGATGGGGAGCAGGATATATTAAGACTCGAATGCTCAAGTCTAGCACTTATAAGTATTTAATTTTTTAGAGCCGCTGCCAAGGTGTTTATTGTTTACTCCTGAATGTTTTTTTTTCATACTCAAAAGAGCTCTTTCTTCCTCTTTACCACCCATCTCTCTCTCTCTCTCTCTCTCTCTCTCTCTCTCTCTCTCTCTCTCTCTCTCTCTCTCTCTCTCTCTCTCTTTTCTCCTTTCTCTCTCCCTCTCTCTCTCTCTCTTGCTCTTTCTGTCTTGCTTTTTCTCTCTCTCCCTTCCTTTCTTTGAGTTTACCTACCATTTATCTCTCTGTCTATCTGCCTTTTATTATAGTTTTAAGTATGTAACTCTATCTTTCAATCTATCTAAAGGTAGCCTATATCTTTTCCCAACTTGTTTCATTGCTCAAAAGTGTGCATAATATGATACATATTGTGATCTATCACTGTGTGACTGCCGTATGTCAATTCATGTACAGATTAAGCTTCCTTTTTGTTTTCAAATATGATCATATTTATATATATATATATATATATATATATATCTCCTTTAATTAGAGACTCTTCTTTTATGATTGAATGTAAACTTTTTAATAACTGTCTACTTCTTTGATAATGCTGTGACAGATCAACTCATTAGGAAGCTGTTTTAAATTGTTAGACTAGAATGCTTTGATCATGCCTTAGCCAGGCAGTTTGATGCCCAACAGATCTTTTTTTTTTTTTAAACGCTATGCTCAAAGAAAATGAGGTTACGCTCTCTGGGGTTTACTACTTATTCTGGGCAAAATAAAGAAGCTTTCACTGTCAAACGTTATTGTACAATGTATTTAGGCTTATGAATCTTTTAAATATGCTATCTTCAACTTTAGCATAGAATCTAGCATTGTTAAAACTACCATGACAAAACAATTCAAAAAGGTTTTTTTTAAAGCAGCAATGGACAAAAAAACCTTCCATCACCCATTTGCTGAAGTCTATATTCAGACTCAGCAACATAACTATTGAGGAGTTGATGCTTAAATTTATTTATTTTAATGTCAATATTTGCCTTTAAATGAAGAAATCCAAGTCTTTTTTTAAGTTCATATCCATGCTTCATGAATGTTTATAGGAAATACATGTTTATTTTTCTCCTGCTTTAAAGTGTATGGTGATAGTGCTATATTCCTTTTTCTCATGAGTTCAGATAGGTTTTTAACAGTTGAGATACACTTCTTTTTTGTATTGCAAAAACTGCCTTATACTTCAATTATGTCTGCTATAACTTTGTTGTTTAGCCTTGTTCAGTTCTGTTAAAATCTCATCTTTTTAATAATACGTCTTTTCACTTAAATTGATTATTATTTTTTTTATCCATCTTAGATTCTGACACTAACATGTGAAAAATATTTTGTAAATTCAGTGTAGAGCACCTTGCAAAATGTTTTTTTTCCATGATATTTTATTTTGCTTCTCGTCATGCTTAATCAAACTGCAACTCTCATCTGTTTGTTTTAATTAAAGCTGATCACTTTTTAAGCACAGACATATTTTAAGCCATCAGGCCAAATACTGCAAACATGTTTCAGAATCCACTTCTTTTTTTATAATTTACATTATATTGGAACATTTTTATTTTGAAAATGCATAATACATGCACTATGTTTTTATGTGCTCTCGTAAGCATTGTTATTAACATTGTAATTATCATTATGATGTAATGTTCAAACCAAAAAAAAAGAGGATAAAATAAATAAATGAAATTAAGACTATTCCCTATCTCATATGTTATTATTCCCATGAATGTGTATTTTTGAAATTATCAAAAGGCAAATAAAGAGATTATATATCACATTTCATCTCAAGCATTTAACAATCAAGTCATGTACATGTACAGTTATGATTGTTGGAATTTTTGTTTTATTTTGATTGTTTTGTTGTACTGCTTTTGTTTTACTGTGATTTATGTTGTTTTTATTGTGTTTAATCAAAAGGAATCACTATTCTTAAGCATACATGTATTTTTCTAATACAGACACAGGCTTGATAAAAGTATTATCAAATATACATGTGTATTTTTATTCCCGTCTCTCTCTCTCTTTTTCTTTCAGTCTCTTTCTGTCTCTTTATCTGTCTCTCTCTATCTGTCTTTGCCTCTTTGCCTCTCTCTGTGTCTATCTGTCTGTCTGTCTGTCTGTCTGTCTGCCTGTCTGTCTGTCTGTCTGTCTGTCTCTCTATCTCTCTCTCTCTCTCTCTCTCTCTCTCTCTCTCTCTCTCTCTCTCTCTCTCTTTCTCTTGACATCCTATCATAACGAAACTATCATGATGTACTACCTTTATCGTCTTGTTCGTCTTGTCTAGCCAACTGTATACTGATTGTGTCCGGTCTGTTGAATGAACCATTTCAAGTGGGTATTTTATGGATGTTGACTTTTTCTGTCTTTTACATGCATTAGATTTTCAATATCTCGTTTGAAGAAATAGTTTTCTTTTTAGGATGCAGGTGAAATAAGAGTAAAAATAACGTTCGCTGCTGAAGCTGTGGAGTTGTTTGCCGGAATATACTAAACAAAGTTCTAAGATTTGAGCTCTCACCAAATACGGTTCTTCATCCTCCTTAAGACATAAGGTCCCCTGAGCTGGGGTGTCGTGAGGGAGAAATAGATTGTTGTGAAAAATAGGACAAAATTTAAATGACTCGTCATCAAATAAATTCTACTGCTCCTAAATAATTTATGAGTATACGTTGGACGGAGTTCGCTACTTCTTAACAGGTGATTCAACTCTTATTTTAGAATGTAGACGACGGCTTGTCGCATAATATCTGCAGATTGTGTGGAACTTCCATTTTTTCACAATCAAAAAACCCTTAACGGGAAAAAGAGAGCCCTTTTTTGACTTGGTAACATAGAAAGTATTTATTGTTTAATTATTTTAGCTCTCATCCATTGCTTGCAAGATTGTTTCTTATTTTTGTACTGAAAAAAGAAAAGAAAAAAAAAATCGCATGATGAACTTGTGACAGCCAATACTCTACATATTGTGTCTTGTCTAAATCTAAAACCTAACCTGAAAGGAGTAAAACGCAGCCTAGATTCGCCGCTCACAAAGAATATTTAGGGTATAATTATGTTTGTTTAAAAATAATTAAAGGTTTTTAATCTTATCAATGCTTTTATTATCTATCTAGTATCTACGCTGCATGTCACATCCAAGCATAGACATAGTAGATCTATGCCTAATGTAAATTATATAAATCTATATCGAAATAGAAGGTGTAGAATAAGCCTAACGGCATTTTTTTAATAGGAAAAAAAATTAAACACATTCACTTCTGAGGAAATGCTCAGAAACATTGAATTACGAGTAGCTTTAAGCTTTAAGTTAGTTTAGTATATACGCGCTGCCGCTTCGAGAGTGAAGTAAAACACCACCATGGAAGCTGGAACTCCAACACAACAAAATAATAAACGAGAAATGTGAAATAAACTATAGAAAACTTTAAATGCAGAACACTCACAGCCTTAATTTCTGCAATAATTCATTCAAAGACCTTGATTTTTGTTGTTTCGATATTTAGCCTGATGGCCTTCTAACCTCTTTGATATGGATATGCACTTATAGTGTAAAATCTAAAAATACGTGACGCTTATATCCATAGCTTGGTGTCATTATTTGTTTTTATTTAATTCTATATATTTATACATTACAATTTACCATTTATCAGCTTTGGCATCATCATCAGCATCACCACCACCACCACCACCACCATCATCATCATTACTACTACTACTACTACTACTACTACTACTACTACTACTACTCGTACTACTACTACTACTACTACTACTACTACTACTACTACTACTACTACTACTACTACTACTACTACTACTACTTCAGTATTAATAACATCATCATGTATATTATAATTATGAATTCATTTTTTTGACCTACCACACAGGCTCTTCTTATTTTTATTTTTCAATCAAACACCCCACCGAAATGATTTAATAAACTTAAAATGGTAACAAAATATCAATAGAGTACACGCAAGCAACCTTAGGGGTCAGGGGTAAAAATTACCTTTTCGGATGCTTTTCTTAAGGAAGGTAACAAACCGTCAAATGATAATTCGTACATGAGTTAATTCCCTTTGAATATAGTGTCCAGAGCTGGAGACATTTTGTACTCTATGTTTTATCCACCGACCCACAGGCCTTTTTTTTTTTTTTAACCTTGTTTCCATAACCATAGTAAGCATTGCATGACCTGTCTTTCAGGTAAACCACTTAAAAATAATTATGGCAGTATATTTCTGAGTAAACTACAAAAGAATAGTCAACTTATTTTGTTTGGTTTTGCGTAAACAATTGCAATCAGTGTTTGGGTGATTCAATTTGTATGTGGAAGCACTGCACTCAATTAACTGGCAACTATAGGAAAAACGCTGAGTAGTGACAATTATACATATATTTTAAAGGGTAATGATACTCACAAGTATTAAATTGATTTGTTCCATTATCTGTATATCATTTATTTGACAATTTCAGGCAACAAATGTTGCCTTTTTTTTAGAAAATAAAGATAACATTTGTATCAGAGCATAGTTACTTGAATCCCTTTATTCTCAAGCAGCTGGTGAGGTCAGTGTAGAGTTCGAGGAGAGTTGTAATCGGGAAGATAATCTGTAATAACGCTACGATGTAAACTAGATGATACTAGATCGTAAGTTAAAACAAGTTATGTATTTATTGATATATTCTCGATCTACTTAAGAAAAGGTTTTGACTTTCTTCCCCCCCGTACTTTTTTTTTTACTAAATGAGATCATATTTATTGTGTATGATAGTTTGAGGAAATATTCGCCCTTACAGCCACAGCTTCAAAGCAAGCATCGTCGAGGGTAAAGATTACTGTTTTGGTCTTTCAACTCTACTCGATATGTCTGTGGCTTGCTTGGTGCCATGAGAAAGAACTGGGCTGTACCAAGTGGTTTATGAGAGCGAACTAAGCTCAAATTTTATTTTACTTCGGTCTGAGTCAGTGTTTCAATTCATTTTGGTTTATTTTTCCAATAGGTGACATATGAAAGATTGTTTTTAATCGAGCCCTATGTCAGTTTATGTTCCTCATCTTATAACTTTCCATAACAATGGTAATTAATAATAATAATAATAATAATAATAATAATAATAATAATAATAATAATAATAATAATAATAATAATAATAATAATAATAATAATAATAATAATAATAATAATAATAATGACAAATACAACAACAAAAGCAACAACAATAAAATAATAATAGGGCCATATTGCTGCAATAAACTATTCAAAGTTCATTGGATTTTCAAGGCTAAAACCGGGTGGAATAAAAATTTTCGAAGATTTTTCTAAATCCGAATAGAAAGCAAAAACACCACACTTGGAGGATAACTTGGTAATTATAAAGGATCCAAATGGACGCTTGTGTGTCTATGAATAGTATAATACTAGGTCTAAAAGGAAATCGGCACACAGCTTTATAATGACATGACAAGAAAGATATGACAAAACTTATCAATTCAACATTTCAACGTTTCACTTTGTAAGCTTCGTCAGTATTATTGAAGATTTTTCTATAAATATATGTATCAACTATAATTACTTTTCCAAAAACGCAGGAGGTAAGAATTGAATAAGTATTGGACAAGACAAGATGATTTTATGGTTAAGGTTGATGATTATGGCTGTTTAAGTAATCGTTCCTTATAACTAAATTCAAACTATTTCTTGTTATATGGTATTATACTCGTATTAACTAGATCTAGACTACTTCTTGTTTCAGTATGGTATTATACTTTTATGCTATTTCTTATTACTGGTACTATATGCATATGGTATTATGTTTATAACTAGACCCATGCTACTTCTTGTCACAGTATGGGGTACTTGTAACTAGATATTTACTATTTCTTGTTACAGTATGGTATTATAGTTATAACTAGATCTTTACTATTTCTTGTTACAGTATAGTATTATAGTTATAACTAGACATATACTATTTCTTGTTACAGAATGGTACCGGGGTATTATACTTTTATTAGATCTATATTCCTTATATGAAATTTTTTCTCTGTTTGTCTTGCCGTTTGCGTGTCTTTCTTTCTTTCTCTGCCTGCATGTCTTTCTGTTGTGCTATCTGACTATCTGTCTGTCTCTCTCTCTTTCTGTCTGTTTGTCTGTCTGTCTGTCTGTCTGTCTGTCTGTCTGTCTCTCTCTCTCTCTCTCTCTCTCTCTCTCTCTCTCTCTCTCTCTCTCTCTCTCTCTCTCTCTCTCTTTTTCTGTTCTTAAATTAACGTTATTTTAATCTGTTAGTCTTGTCTTCCTTTATCTTTTTAATTTCACGATTCTCTACCTTCCATTCTCCTTCAATTTCCCCCCCCCACACACACACACACACATCGCGTCTCTCTGTCTTTCTCCCTATCTCTTTCTTCTCTCTTTTATTCCTTCCCTCTCTTTGCTTTTGTGCTAGCTTTTCTATGGTGTACTCTGATTTTGCTGATTTCTTTTTGTACACGTGAACTCCTTAAAGATTGATATACTTTTAAAGCTATTTTTTTGCTACTGTATTTTTCCTTCTTTTTTTTTAATGATGTTTTATCAGTTACTAAAAATAACAGTTGGGCATTCCTCCTTTAAATCTCCTTTACTGCTTCTATTACCTTGACCTGAGTATCAGTTTATTTTTAATTTCCTTAGTGCCCGAAATAAGCGCCCTATCTTATTTTTTCTCAATTCTTAGGACTGGTTTAATCTCTCGATCCCTCTCGATTCAGACAAGGCATGGAACTTGAATAGACTTAGCTGTACTGAGCACCGTTATAGACATGCAGAACTCATTCAGTTGGAAGAGTCGTACGGCAAGTAATAGAGACTGTAGCGAAGTAAATAAAGTCTCCGTCGTTACGAGATAACGAATTGCGAAAACTGCTAGAAAGTCCCGGATTTGGCCCTATATCTAATCTTTTCATAAACTGACAGAATAAAGAAACTTGAAAGTAATTCTAGTCAGTATTATGGAGGGTTTACAAACTGTCGATTTATCTTCACAAAACGCCCATAATGAGCCATTGTAAAATCTTTATTGAAAGAAGCGTGTTTCAAGGAAACTTTAACAAAGGGAAGTAACCACACATAATAATGAATTTTTTCAATTGCAGCCCTTTCTACTTTCCCCTACCTTTTAGTAATGGATTATAGACTGTTCTACATCAGAAGTGTGTTGGAACAAAAAGTTATCGTTGGGACCGAATTCTACTTGTTTTATACAATCTGGAAAACGATTTAGGATAATAAAATATGCCAAGATAGATGAAGAACACATTTAGTAACTTGATTTAATAACCTTGATTTAAAAGTCTGCTCTACAGACTTGGGCTCAAGGATCATCTGCAGCAGATACATCAGTCAATGGTGAACCTTAAACTCAGACCTGGGTTCAAATATCATCTGCAGTAGATACATCAGTCAATGGTTCACATCAAACTCACACCTGGGTTCAAGAATTATTTGCACCAGATACAAACAGTAAATAGGTCACCACGAACTCATCTATGATATCGTTTATTCACTATCTATAAGAATTCTGTGCTTAGGATCTTCAAGAAATAAGTTTCATGGCATGTATAATATAAACCGTTCCTGAAGACATGATGGGTATGATGTAATGACGTTGTGCCCACCATTTGACTTAACAAGAAACATCAATGTGAATATGATGCATTGATTAACGTAGAAATATTGTAGTGCATGGCACTCTACGCCTCGGTTCACGATTCTTTGAATGAATTCATGACGAAAACAAAGTGCTTTCCTTTCAGAAATACACAGCCTATGTGCTTTTCTTCTGAAAACTCAACTTAAGAATTACTTTGCTACTGCTGCAGCCTAGATATTTTACTTAGATAGGAGAGCGGAAGGTTAACTGGCTTATGAGGTAGAAGACCTACTCAACTGGCCAACTGGCGATGGTTTGATACAATATGGGATTTAATCTATTATCAAACAGTCTTTATCGGTCTCCATTGAGGTGACTGTTAGATGATGCTACTACATCTAGTTCCAAATGCTCTGTGCGTGTCTCACACTTCGCAAGTTGGTTTCTGAATCCTTTGGGAGTCTAGTTACGCCAAGTGCAAGGGTATTGTAAAGAAAGCGGCCTTTCGTCTACTAGAAAGGCAAACAATGAGGGTATAGTATACAGCTAGTGTTTGTGATATCCGAAGCTATAATGAAGCCTTTCAAACATTCAATATCAAGATGATTAAAGATGCACAGATATGGAATACCGGTAGGCAGTACACATTTAGGCATTTTGCGATAATTTGTAGCCTTGCGATCAGTGTTTAGGAGGATCTGAAAATGAATTTAAAAAAGGCAGAGTTAACCTTTTTGTTGCGGTATTCCGCAAGTGTATTCCTCTGATAAATATCCGTCGTACCAGCTCACCAGGTTCAAACATACCTCATACCACGCAGTCTTAAATTCTTGCGACTTTTGAACCTTGAGAGCTTCCAAGCTTTTCCGGACGATTTCGTACGTGGTAAAGCAAGAAAAGGGCGTCGATTTGAATGTTTGCAAATATAAACCCCTTGGTAGATCTACAATATTTTCCTTTTACCTTCACTTCACACAGTTCTTAAACATCGATCATTAAATTTTCCTCCATAATCTTAATAATCCCAGTCTCTTTCCTTCTGCTCCTGTGTATCTATCATAAACTCTTTGGCTCTCTCTTTCTCTGCCTGTCTTTTTATCTTGTATTTCTCTCTGTCTATCTTTTTGTATCCCTTTCTGCTTCCATATCCTCTTCCATTTCATCTTTCAACCTTTTCTTTTCCCAGCTTTTACCATTCTCAGTTTCTGCTTTGCTCTTTTGTGTTATTGATCTCTATATGTGCGTACTTGCTTCTTAGTCTGTTTTGGTAGGATTTTCCTACACTCTGCAGCTCGTAAACTCACATTCTTACCTCTGCCTCCGAACCAGAACTAAAATAGCTGAGCATCGGACTCTCAGGGGAAGTCATTAACAATTTTAGTTCTTTTATCACATCTGCCGAGTGCATTATGCAGTTTGCTAATTAATCTCTAGGGTTGCTCTCCAGACGGGTTGAACCATCAAGTAAAAACAAACTGGCGATCAGGCCGGAAAGACAATGAAACATATTAATACACTTATCCAATATAGCTCCTTTTTTGCCGACTTCGAATTGATTATAATAATTATTATCCAAGTTGATTTTCGGTTGCTTTTCCCCCTCCCTTTTCAATATCTTGTTGTTGATGATGTTGTTGTTATTGCTATTGTTGTTGTTGTTGTTGTTGTTGTTGTTGTTGTTGTTGTTGTTGTTGTTGTTGTTGTTGTTGTTGTTCTTCTTCTTCTTCTTCTTCTTCTTCTTCTTCTTCTTCTTCTTCTTCTTCTTCTCCTCCTCCTCCTCTCTGTCTGTCTGCCTGCCTGCCTCTCTCTCTCTCTCTCTCTCTCTCTCTCTCTCTCTCTCTCTCTCTCTCTCTCTCTCTCTCTCTCTCTCTCTCTCTCTCTCTCTCTCTCTCTCTCTCTCTCTCTCTCTCTCTCTCTCTCTCTCTCTCTCTCTCTCTCTCTCTCTCTGTCAAATCCTGCCTAAACAAAAATTAATGGTTTTTGTTTTAACTCGAGGCTAATTAGATATACATGGCCGGATTGCACTAAAAGCGGTCTTGTCATATGTAGATCATGTCATCAGATAGCCATGCCATCAGATAGCCTAAAATCTTGGCCATTGCAGCTGCAGCTGTAATACTGGGTGCTAAGAAGACTCTCTCGCTATTGGAGTGAAAGTTTGGCTCATTTGGGAATTAATTAACTTCAGCAATGCTAGATGGCTTCAACTAACATTGGTATAGGATACATGCCAGTTTCTCCTGTTCAGGAGGTCAATTAAGAATGACGTCCTCATAACCGCTGTGAACTGATATTCGGGTTTTCTCGATATCAATTTGCTGCCACTTCAGCATCCAGTCCAGATCAAACCGGTTGAAGCCTAAACAGATATTTGGATTGTGAATTCAGCAGTTTTTGGCAGCCGACAAGGCAGACTCCTCGAGATGACGAAAATAAGGCCAGACGATGATAGTGGTGCCTTCAGTCTGATATTGATAGCATCAGAGAGATAATATTTTAATGTAGAAATAACACACTTCAAATGATAAAACAAGAAAAACGCACAATATCAACTTATTTGAGTGTTATATGGTTTTATTTAGTTTACTGAAGCAAGTTTCATATAAGCCAAACTTTAATCTTGTAAGAGGATCTTATGAAACTAAATTACAACTTCGATGAGGAATATTTGCCCTTTATTTTATGAAAAAAAAAAACAAACCTGTAATGAATTAATTTTTAAAATTATTCAGATTTCCATCAGGATTGGGATAGATTTTTTTCTGTCTTTCTTTGTTTTTCAAGTGGATTAATATTTGTTTTTGTTTTTTTATAATGATTGTGTCAGTTAAAAGTGCATTGAAGTAACTCTGTGCTAGCGAGACCGAACCCTTGGGAATCTAAAGGCAGGCGCAGACAATCTACCTTACGGGCACCCAACAGAAAATCTGAGTGTCGGGAAATAGACAGCTCTGTGGAAAACAAAACCTTTTGGGTTTAAACAGAAGTGATAGACGAGAAAGATTTGTTGCGCAGACACTATAGTACATCTTTTGATTTTTAAGAACGGTGTATAGATTATTATTGTTATCATTAGGCTCAAGCAAGGCTTAAGCTTGAGAGCTTCGCGTAACGAAATACTCTTGAACTGTGTTACAGTTACTTCGGACGAGAATCTTATGTATCTTGTTTTGAAGGCTCCAAACACGCACTCTTTGCTGAGGGTTCCAAATCGGCTCTAGCGACCAATGCTGGGTTTTTCATATATATTTCTGAAAAAAAATCTCTTGTTTTTTTTAGCTCGACAGTTGAACTTGTATAAGCTGATAAGAGCAAAAACAATTAAAGTTTTGCGATTTGAATATTTAGTTTCTTTCTTATAGTAAGAACTATTTACCCTGCTTAACAAAATAACTACGACAAGCTAAAGGATTCTCTCCATAAAGACATACAGTGAATATAAAATAACTGCGGTTAAAGATCTCTTGTCACTGTCAATTTTCGCAAGCACAACTCCCTGTAGCAAATTGGTATTAAGAAAAATTACAGCATGAAATTGCATCAGCTTATTTCGGCATGGTGTGGTGGTACACGTTCGGCTCTCGTATATTGAAGAAAGGGAATTTGAACCTGGACTGAATATGTTATTTCTGCACTCCATCAAAAATCTTTTGCTCAGAGCTTCCGCTGTAATGTTTTGCTGCGGTTGAAGAAAAAAAAATAATGGAGCTCATCATGACTTATCAACCATCAACCCAGCTCATCATCATCATCATCATCATCCTCATTTTCATCATCATCACTTTCATTTTCATCATCATCATCATCATCATCATCCTTCTCCTCCTCCGCATCATCATCATCATCATCATCACCACCATCATCATACTCATCATCATCATTACCAACCCACTTCTCCTCCTCCTCCTCCTCCTCCTCATCATCATCATCATCATTATCATCATTATAATCCTCCTACTCTTCCTCCTCCTCCTCATCATCATCACCATCATCATCATCATCATCATCATCATCATCATCACCATCCTCGTCCTCGTCCTCCTCGTCCTCCTCCTCATCATCTTCATCGTCACCATTATCACAATCAACATCATCATCACCATAATCCTCTTCCTATTCAACATCATCATTATCATGATCCCCATCATCATAATCATCATCCTCAAACATGAACTTAGCTCATATCATCATCACCATCATCATCCTTATGTTCATTATCCCCATTCCTATTATCCTCTTCCTCATCCTCCTCCTCATCGTCTCCATCCTCAACAACATTACTATAGTCATGATCAACCAATTTTACATCATTGGTATCATCACTATTAGAATACCGACAAAATGACATCTAGGGTTGCGTTTCTTAACATGATCAGAGCAACTCATGGTTCACTGTCTGTAGCTCGAGGTTAGTTCTCTCAACCTGAGATAATCATTAATGTCAACTATCACTTCAGAATAATCTAATGCGGATCCCGTAAACTTTGGGCAATGAGTGTTTTTAAAAACCTTCCAATAAGCTTTCACCAATTGATTAATAATTATCTCAAAACCCATTAGCGCAACGGAAAGTTGTTTTTCGTCGTTCATTAAGAGATCTTACAGGTGCGTCATTTAGAATGTTTTGTCCCTTCTCCCCTTCATATATCATGATCTCGTAAAGCTATTGAAAGAGCAGAGTTATATGAAGAAAGCAAATCGCAAATGATTACTATTTTATACACCTTTATAGTCAATACATAACGTATTTTGTTTGTTTGCTTTATTTGTTATGGCAGAAGACTAACAGTGAATGCAATGCTCCTAAATGCATTGAATTTTGTTTGTTTTTGGTTTTGTTTTTGTTTTTGTTTTTTGTTTTTTTTGTGGGGGGTGGGGGGGTTAAATATTTTGCGAAGTGCCTGTAAAAAAATTCTTACAATGGATTAAGACAGAATAAAATAACGCAATTTATGTTTTATTTTACATAAAAGAGATCTGATCTGATTTTCCGGCAAGGCGTGCTCGAGCCCTACATCCATATTTTCTCCTACAATTATTTGTAATTAAACAAAGCAAAGGAGAACATAAAATTAGATTGGCTATCTAGTATTTCTACCAACTACTCATATGGGACGTAAATACGCAATATGTAAAATTATTTTTAAATTAATTTCTAAAAGGGTCGAACCATTAAACCATCCATGTTAAAGTTCTCTTGATTTGAGTTGTCCAGGTAACATTTTAATTCTTTCAACTGTTTTTTTTTTTTCAATCTGCTCCAATTTATAAAATATGCCTAATATAAAACTACAATTGATAGACCCTGAAAATAAAGTTTTCTTTTTTAACATGAGAAACATTTTAACTTAATTCCAAGCAAAATGATTGAAATAACTTTTAATGTGGGCAAGTATTGTTATTATGCTTTGTGTTTATAAAATTTCAAAATATTTCTTAAACATCCAAGACAATTTTGTCTTATTTACCATTTCCAACCTACCGATATCTTTCTTTTATAATTCTTCTTCTTCTTCTTCTTCTTCTTCTTCTTCTTCTTCTTCTTCTTCTTCTTCTTCTTCTTCTTCTTCTTCTTCTTCTTCTTCTTCTTCTTCTTCTTCTTCTTCTTCTTCTTCTTCTTCTTCTTCTTCTTCTTCTTCTTCTTCTTCTTCTTCTTCTTCTTCTTCTTCTTCTTCTTCTTCTTCTTCTTCTTCTTCTTCTTCTTCTTCTTCTTCTTCTTCTTCTTCTTCTTCTTCTTCATCTTCTTTTTCTTCTTCTTCTTCTTCTTCTTCTTCTTCTTCTTCTTCTTCTTCTTCTTCTTCTTCTTCTTCTTCTTCTTCTTCTTCTTCTTCTTCTTCTTCTTCTTCTTCTTCTTCTTCTTCTTCTTCATCTTCTTCTTCTTCTTCTTCTTCTTCTTCTTCTTCTTCTTCTTCTTCTTCTTCTTCTTCTTCTTCTTCTTCTTCTTCTTCTTCTTCTTCTTCTTCTCCTTCTTCTTCTTCTTCTTCTTATTATTATTATTATTATTATTATTATTATTATTATTATTATTATTATTATTATTATTATTATTATTATTATTATTATTATTATTATTATTATTATTATTATTATTATTATTATTATTATTATTATTATTATTATTATTGTAGTAGTAGTAGTAGTAGTAGTAGTAGTAGTAGTAGTAGTAGTAGTAGTAGTAGTAGTAGTAGTAGTAGCAGCAGCAGCAGCAGCACTAGCAGTAGTAGTAGTAGTAGTAGTAGTAGTAGTAGTAGTAGTAGTAGTAGTAGTAGTAGTAGTAGTAGTAGTAGTAGTAGTAGTAGTAGTAACAGTAGTATCATTTAATGACTCTTTTTATTATTATACCTATACCCAGCGTGAAGCTGCACTCTTTGATACTCACACCTTATAAACCAAAAAAAAAAATAAGACTGAACTCTCTCCCTATGTTATGACAGCCTTGTAAAACTTTTTTTCCTCTTATTTTACAATGACTTGGAACTCGATGATTATGAGCCCACGATCTCTCAGCAGAACATTCCACGAGAAAAAAAAATACTTATTTAAAGTTATATCCTACCTTTGAGAAGAGTGACTGGTTTAGGAGCATCTATCTTCCAACTCAGAAAATGTGTGGGTTTAATTGATACAGCTCGTGCCAGCTAATTTGTGAAGCTAAACAAGAAATGTGGTGCCTGAAACTTCACATTTTATAGAAGGGCAGTGAAGAGTTTATAATGGTGTTCTTTTAATAGAAGACTCGAGAACATTCCAACAAATATTGGTTGATCTAGAAACTTGTTAACTCCGCTTAAGTTGCTTTAAACTCTCTCTCTCTCTCTCTCTCTCTCTCTCTCTCTCTCTCTCTCTCTCTCTCTCTCTCTCTCTCTCTCTCTCTCTCTCTCTCTCTCTCTCCGTCTATCTATCTATCTAACTCTCGCTTGCTCGTCCTCCCTCTGCCCCTCTCTCTCTCCTTCCCCATTTCCTCTCTCTCTATCTCCCTTCTTCTCCCTATACTTCACTTTCTCTATCTCTGTCTCTCTATTTCTTTTCAACACTGTTTCATCTCCTCTCCCTTTCTCTCTATCTCCAATAGTTTATGTTGCCCTGAAACATAAACGAAGAATAAGAGTATCAATGATTTATCGTACAGTTAGTGTTCTTGGCTCACTTCTCAAATGATAATTTTTTGCACCAACTGGTTTCCTTGTGCCAGTTACACAACAGAGAAGATAACAACAAAATATTTTATTCTGATATTCTGACTCTAAAGCGAAAGTTATTTAAATTGTCATAAATGAATTTTCATCTTGTGATGATTTAAAACGACAATGTCAGATCAACATTATAGTCTGTTTAACAGACCGAAAACTGGGAAAGTCACAGTGACGTTTTTGTTCTATTTTCCATTATTATTTCAGATATTACTTCCTAATTAATCTAATTTAAACAAATGGAAAATAACATTAGAAGGCAATAATATTTAGGAACCTTAGGATTAATTAATAATCAGATTTTTGCATTACTTTTTTTTTAATTGAGGTATATTTCTTATGCAGCTAGAAAACACATTGTTAATCAGTGGATTGAGTAATATTCTGCTCCGTAAGAGATTCTAACGGAGTAATAAAAGATGAGGATGCAATTAAACTTTTAGTTGAAACGTTTAATCATAAAGGATAGGAGGATGGTTGCAAGTGAGAAAAGGGTGGCGATATTAATGAGGTGTGTTTATAAGAAAGAGAGGGAGAGAAATAGATAGATAGATAGATAGATAGATAGATAGATAGATAGAGAAAGAGAGAGAGAGAGAGAGAGAGAGAGAGAGAGAGAGAGAGAGAGAGAGAGAGAGAGAGAGAGAGAGAGAGAGAGTCAGAAAGGCGGATATACAGAGATGAAGAGACAGAGAATATCGAATATAACAGAGTGTAAGAGGTAATAGAACCAAAAATCAATGAATGGAGAAGATGAAGCGATCGTCTTTAATTAATCTGGCGGTAACCATCATTAACATTCTTTATTGTTATCATCATCTTTGTCGGTTTTTTTTTCTTTATTTATTTTGCATGGAGCATTCTCTCCACTAATGTGATCACATGAATTGAAACCTGCACACACCTGATGAACGACCTCCATAATTATGTTTCATCCCTAGTCATAAGTGTTTCTCGACCTGATGAGCATCATTGAAACATACTTTAAATTTCTACTCTGACCTCTCTTACGACTGGCTTGAAGAAACTTTGCAGTCTTTGAGTTTCCAATGGTTCCTAGAGATGTTTGCCCGCTGCAGTTGTTGTTCCTCAGTTAGTTTTCTATGTTAATAAAAAAAAAATTATCTCTTCCGTCCTGCCATGGACAAGGCTGGTTATATATAGGATGCGACCCCACTTAATGGTCGCCCAGCCAGAGATCGAACTTGACACTTCCTTTTTGTCAGTCTACCATTCAAACAACTGAGCTATCTGATGCCTCCTAGATTTCAGCCAAAAGACCTCAAATGTAAATCTTTAAATAAAGGAGACTAGACCGCATTGTTTATCTGATGTCATTTTCATATTTTCGACTCATTTGAAGTACTGGCGTATTAACATTACCACAAAACAAAGAGTTTCGGGCACTTACTGTTCAGTGTCCAAACAAAAAGAGTATATAAGCCATAGAAATTAAATATTTATGGCTACCGTGATTATATTGGGACCAGCTGTGCTTCACAAAAGAAAAAGAATGGCCTCGATTGCTTTGGATAAAGAGAGAAAAAATTTCTAAGATTATAAATGTGTTTGTCGTTTACCTGATTCAGTATGGTTTAGTCTATACCCACTACTTTTTTTACACTTTCGAGAAAGATTAAAACGGAGAAAACAGAGAAGTTGCATTGACGATATACGGTCTAAAACATTTCTGTTATACCCGCAATTCACACATGGGTTTCTTTCCTACGTTGACTTCGACTTGGAATTTGCCTAAAATCTAAGAGTACCTGGTTTTGTGTAAGTTTTATCAAACAAAATAAAGTATCGGAATTTAGATCTCTATTTATCCTCTCTCTTTTTTCTTCCTTTCCTTTTGTCTCTCACACTCCCTATCCTTTTCTCCCATTCCTCCCTTGTTCTTATAACTTCTCTCTGTCTTTCTTTCTCTCTTTCTCTCTCTCTATCTCTCTTTCTCTCTGTCTCTTTCTACCTCTCTTTCTCTCTATTTTTCTTTCTCTCTCTCTCTCTTTCTCTCTCTCTATCTCTCTTTCTCTCTGTCTCTTTCTACCTCTCTTTCTCTCTATTTTTCTTTCTCTTAACCTCTCTTTCACTCTGTCTCCTCTCCTTTCTCTTTCTATACTACTCTCATTCTCTGTCTCCCACTCTCTGTCTCTCTCACTCTCTCTCTCTCTCTCTCTCTCTCTCTCTCTGCCAACTCAGAGACCCACTTTAAAGATCTATGTGTATTATATATTTATTTTCAACCCATGACAAAGGATTTTTTTTTATTTGGATCAAGTCTTGGTTTTTTCATGATGAACTTCTTACTCTAATCCAACCTTGAGTTCGTTCGTTTTCACAAATGAAAATGGAGTTTCTTTTCTCACTGATAAAACATCATGGAAGAGCCGAAACTGACCTTCTCAGGTTGTTGATGTAGACCAGACCAGAAGCAGAAGACAGCAGCACTTCTGCCCACTTAATGGATTCGTGGTCAAACTTTCCATTTTTTTTTCTCTATGTGGATTTAGTTCTGAGCTCTCTGGATGTCAAAAACATGGCTGAGTTAAACGAGGCAGGAAAGAAAAATAAACTGGTCCGTCCATGCATCTGGTCTCTCGCCTTCATTACCACAGTTTTGAGGCCTCCAAATAGATTGAGAAATCTGTTGAAGAGCCTTTAATACTCACAGAAAGGCTTTTATGTTTTTTTTATAATCAAACATTATAGTCTATAAGGAACACTTATCCGCGATAAGTGCCGAATACCACAAAGGTGGTCTGTAATTTTCTTTGAAATTCAAAGCTGTACTGAGATTTAAAAAAGAGGTCATTATTATAAATAATCAAGCTCGAAAAAAACATGTCGCGAGAAATTGCTTCATACATTAGTTAGACAAAATTTCACGAATTGACTGAGGTTGCAGAAAGAAAGCAACATTTTCTGTTCAAACTTGAAAACCAACTTATAAGAAGAAGGTTTAATGAGAATAACCACGAAGGTGGCCTCATACCAAAGAAGAAAGTCCGCTCTAAATTCTATACTCTCCGAATCTGTTTCTACAATTCTCTTAAACGTTTATTAGCAAGCATGAACTCCACCAAAAATGCCTCATGTAGCATTGTATGGAGGGATTGATTGCTGCGCATTTATTTTCATCGATATAATGTTTGTTTAAAAGGATCTATAAATAGTTTTTGATTTTAAGAAATTATCTAACTGTTATTATCACACAAAAAGCGGCTCTTAGATATTTATGTATTAGCTACCATGTCGTAATGTTGAAGCAAAAATAACGAATCAAAAATAGAGATCATGTCGTAATGTTGCAGCAGGATTATCGAATCAAAGATTGGGACAATGTCGTAATGTTGCAGCAGGATTATCGAATCAAAGATTGGGACAATGTCGTAATGTTGCAGCAGGATTATCGAATCAAAGATTGGGACAATGTCGTAATGTTGCAGCAGAATTATCGAATGCAAGATTGGGACCATGTCGTAATGTTGCAGCAGAATTATCGAATGCAAGATTGAGACCATGTCGTAATGTTGCAGCAGAATTATCGAATGCAAGATTGGGACCATGTCGTAATGTTGCAGCAGAATTATCGAATCAAAGATTGGGACCATGTCGTAATGTTGCAGCAGAGTTATCGAATCAAAGATTGGGACAATGTCGTAATGTTGCAACAGGATTATCGAATCAAAGATTGGGACAATGTCGTAATGTTGCAGCAGAATTATCGAATGCAAGATTGGGACCATGTCGTAATGTTGCAGCAGAATTATCGAATGCAAGATTGGGACCATGTCGTAATGTTGCAGCAGAATTATCGAATCAAAGATTGGGACAATGTCGTAATGTTGCAGCAGAATTATCGAATGCAAGATTGGGACCATGTCGTAATGTTGCAGCAGAATTATCGAATCAAAGATTGGGACCATGTCGTAATGTTGCAGCAGAATTATCGAATCAAAGATTGGGACCATGTCGTAATGTTGCAGCAGAATTATCGAATCAAAGATTGGGACCATGTCGTAATGTTGCAGCAGAATTATCGAATCAAAGATTGGGACCATGTCGATTTGTTGCAGCAAAAACATCGAATTAAAAATTGAGATCATGTCGTAATGTTGCAGCAGAAACAACGAATCAAAGATAGGGACCATATCGTAATGTTGCAGCAGAATTATCGAATCAAAGATTGGGACCATGTCGTAATGTTGCAGCAGAAACATAGATTAAAAGATTGGGACCTGCTAGAGTTTCATCTGTTTGGACACCTGTTGATTGCAGACCTACTCTGTGATCGGGATATTCTCATCAGAAACAAGAGCAAGGGAGGTGAATGTGGGCAGAAGAAGAGATAGCTTTTTCTGTTTCCTTTAAACTTATTCTATTTATAGAATCTTTTCGATATTTAATATCGTATAGATCAATGAATTCTAGCAAGGGTAATTTTTGCGGAAAGTCATAGCTTTTTAAAAAATGTTTCAAAGGATCTTAAAATGGATTTGGAAAGTGCAAACTAGCTAATATCCATTAAATCACAATTTGGAATTTATCTTTTCGACTTTCTAAACAATAGGTATTATTTATAGATTAGCATCGAATAGTCGTGTAATTGCTTTCTTGCTCTAGTTCTTCACCATACATAGGCATGCCTTTCACTGCTTCGCATTTTTTGAAAGTTTTTTTTTTCTTTTTTTTTTAATATATATATATATATTTTTTTTTTTTTTTTTTTTTCCATGTGGTTTTCATGCCATCTGCTTGCTTGCATTTCGCTTTTCCAGCGATATTTCTAGATAAAAGGTATCATTGCTTGTCTTTATTATGCTCAAATGTTTCACAACTTTGTAAAGTAAACCTTTGATCCGAGCGTCTAATGTCGTGTTATTTTATGCTGAGGCGCTCAGGTACGTACTAGATCAAGGATCTGAATAAAATTTTAATTAATTTGGCTTACATCATAAAGCCTTCACAAGAGTTTAAAAAATTTCAGTCGACATGTCCAACTCTTAAACTTAACAAAATAATTAGTTGCTACGGATTGGCACGGGATAAACCTCTAAACATAGACTTTGCTGCTTTAAAAGATAGTAAAAATTTATTCTATACTCGATTCATGGCAAGCTGGTAACTTTCCAACAATAACATTTTTTCCGCAAAAAGAATTTCTGAGAAAAACGGCGTTCTGTTCCTCTCTTGCAATTAACTGTTTCAGCTCATTTGTGAAGTGATATTAATTTGTTTAAATTGTTCTTTTTACCACTAAATGCAATGTTTAAATTACATTGGCTTGGCACTCCTCATCGCATATTTGAAACATTGCATAGAAAGATGAATAGAAACAATGTTAAGCTGTGCTGATAAATACAATAATATCTGATTCTTGGGATTATTTTTTTGTATTCAGATCTTTATCTGTTATTGTTACTCTTTTTCTTTACCCTCACCTTTTTCATCATCCATTTCCATTTTCAACTTTTTGTTCTTGATTTGCTTGGATTGTTCTTATTTTTGTTTTGCTTGTTGTTGTTGTTGTTGTTGTTATTTATTATTATTGTTGTTGTTGCTGTTGTTGTTGTTGATGCTGCTGTACTTCTTCTTCTTCTTCTTCTTCTTCTTCTTCTTCTTCTTCTTCTTCTTCTTCTTCTTCTTCTTCTTCTTCTTCTTCTTCTTCTTCTTCTTCTTCTTCTTCTTCTTCTTCTTCTTCTTCTTCTTCTTCTTCTTCCTCCTCCTCCTCCTCCTCCTTCTTTATCTTTTCCTTTCTCGTGTTTCAACAGTCCTTATCGGCACTAATTCGCCCTAAAATTTGTTAGTTTGGTTGTTTATGAAATTTGTTAGTTTGGTTGTTTATGAAATTTGTTAGTTTGGTTGTTTATGAAATTTGTTAGTTTGGTTGTTTATGAAATTTGTTAGTTTGGTTGTTTATGAAATTTGTTAGTTTGGTTGTTTATGAAATTTGTTATTTGGTTGTTTATGAAATTTGTTAGTTTGGTTGTTTATGAAATTTGTTAGTTTGGTTGTTTATGAAATTTGTTAGTTTGGTTGTTTATGAAATTTTTCCAATCATCTGAAAATTTAGGGAAAAGACTATTTTTCTTAAAACAAGCAGGTTAGAAAGAGTTCAAAACTATAATTTTGTAGTTTCCCAAGGAGCATTTAATGAGCATGGAAGTAACCACACCTGCAAGTTGCTGCCTAAGTGCGTGTGTAATGGCGTCTGTAATCTGCTCAGACCTTTGGCTTGCCAGGTGTTGCTCTAAATACCTTTCTAAAAATTTGTTATTTAGCTACAGCTAAAATAGATACAGAAATGTATTCCTATTATTTAAAGATAAAAGGTATGTAGTTTTTCGTTTTTAAGATTAATAACCTTTGGACACTGTGCATCAATAGATTTTTTTTTTGCTCTCAAACAGAATAACACGTGAAAGGAAGAAAAAAAAACTATGGGCATAAGATTAAAAGTTCCAGTAGTGGCATTAATATAATTGAAATAGTATTGGTAGCAGTGCTAGATAAATAAGAAATAGTTGCAGTAGATGTAGATGTAAAAGTTGCATGAGTTGTAGTTGTAGTATTAGCAGAAGCAGTAGTGGTAGTGGTAATAATGATGGCCACAGTGGTAGCAGCAATTGGTGTAGCTGAATTAATATCCTTCGCATATCCACTTTTTTCTGGACATTCTGTCATTTAGGGTTTTCATGAAATAGAAAATTAATGCCAAGACGGAAATTGAACAAAATTAATGAACAATGAAAATTTTATTACATATTATAAAGACAATACATCATAAATTTAAAACAGAATTCCATAACCCGATTGTAAACATTTTCTCTTGATAAATTTGAAGGTGCAATATTTAAAATTGATTTTCAGACAAAATTAAAACCTTAATAATTATGTATCACATTATGCACAAATATGGCAATGCTATAAGCAGGAAGACAAGAATGCTCAAATCACAACCGATTAGATGAGAGAGCTAATTATCTTTTAAAACACTTCTTTATAAATTATCCTATAGACAAAGAAGCTGTGTAAAGATAATTGTGAAGAAATCATTCAAGCTTGTAGTGGACACAGTGAAAGTAATATCAGCGGGCAATAACTTTATCAATCTGATATAAACAGAGCATTAAGTCTTGCATGTAGATGTAGGCCTAGATGGCTTTTTTTTTTTACCTTATTACACATTGTGCATACTTTCTCTCACTGTCTCTCTTTCCCTTCTGTCTGTCTATATATCTATCTGTTTCCCTCTTCGTTTCTCACATCTATCTGATCCATTAGTCTATCTAGACCTAACCTTATTCTATATCCTTCATCAAAGAGGATTCCCAACTAATCTTGGTTAATAGAATTCGAAATCATGCCTAGCACTACTGGAAATGGTGAACAAATTTATAACTTTGGTTGATCAATCAAAGAGGGCAATGGAAGAGATCAATGGATTGGTTGATATAGTTTGCCTTCTAGATCACATCAGACTTTCAAAGATACTCGTATAGGCCCCGTCAGCCAAGACATGACTGAAAAGGTAAGACTCAAGACTCTATCAATACGATTGAAATAACAAAAACAAGAACAAAGGTCGCGAGAAAATCATCGGACGCTTCGCAATAATACCAGTTGAACATTTAGTGTAAGTTTTGCATCAAATAACGTTTTAAAAAGTTCTTGATCTTTCTTTAATTTCATGGCATTGCTAATTCAAATGCAATCAGAGGACTTAATTACATATTATTTCACTATCCACAACCTAAGCAAGTTATTTTCTACAAGTCCCATAGACTAAACAACTGTACCTGGAATGTTCTGTTGTCTCAACCCAACTTACAGCACAATGGTTCTAATAATGTCCGCCTCTTTAAGTGTAAAATGAATCAACGTGTCCATTTTACCAAGAAGAATATCCAAAATTCTTGTGGATAAAGATAGTCAAATTAATTAAAAACTGACACTCAGGCTAGGAATCACGAATTCTGGGGTTCGAATCCTTACTGAGCAAAGGGTGGCAGTGAATCCTCGAGGACACAGCTCTTTACAATTTTTTTTTTACTACGCCCACATTTAAAATGAGTGCCCGAACATTAGGTAGGGCTGGATCCTGTTAATATGTTCCAGTGACATTATATTTCTTATATTAGGTGTGGTGGGAGGAAAAAATAGCCATCTAGAGTAGTAATATTTGTAAAGAGCTTTCATTCCTATAGAGTGGAAATAATATAAAAAAAAACCCATCGATTTATTAATTTATATAATTATGAAAGTAAAAACTATTGGCTTCAATTATATGAAATTTGATTTAGGATGTTTGCAATTTATGGACAGACATTCAACTTTGTGATTAGCTATAAAGATAAAAAAGAATGCCCATTATTAAGGAACTTCCATGTTATGTTGAAAAAATTGTATTTACATCCTGGCCAATCACAAGACATTTTTTAAAGGAAAAGGTTGTGGGGGGTGGGGGGTGGGGAGAGAAGGGGGGGGGGGTGGGGGGGGGGGTCGCTTTTCTTTAAAAGCAACATGAACGTAAGAGCGTATTTAGGGGTAAAGATGAACACTTCCTTCAGTCTAGGCCATACATTACGGTTTTAAAAAAACAATACTATTTATAGCACATTCATTTCAATGTCTTTGGAATGTAAGAGTTATTTACATAAAGCATACAGCCATAAAATACAAAGTTTGAACACTTTAAACATAAGAATTTAAATACTGCGACAAAAAACTTCTCTGTAACGAACCAGCCTTCAGCTGTAAGGCTACGAAGTCTGCACAAAATGTCATTTCGGCCTGAAAAATAGAAACACAGAGCTTCTAGGTCTATACTAACCTTGACTTACGACAGAGTTCTTGTCCTAAGAAAAAGAAGACAGAGTTTTTAGGTCTCTCGTAGCTCTGACTTACGATAGATTTCTTGTCCCAAGAAATAGAAGACAGAACTTCTAGGTCTCTCCTAGCTCTGACTTACGATAGATTTCTTGTCCCAAGAAAAAGAAGACAGAGTTTTTAGGTCTCTCGTAGCTCTGACTTACGATAGATTTCTTGTCCCAAGAAATAGAAGACAGAACTTCTAGGTCTCTCCTAGCTCTGACTTACGATAGATTTCTTGTCCCAAGAAATAGAAGACAGAACTTCTAGGTCTCTCCTACCTCTGGCTTACGATAGATTTCTTGTCCTAAGAAATAGAAGACAGAGCTTCTAGGTCTCTCCTAGCTCTGGCTTACGATAGATTTCTTGTCCTAAGAAATAGAAGACAGAGCTTCTAGGTCTCTCCTAGCTCTGGCTTACGATAGATTTCTTGTCCTAAGAAATAGAAGACAGAGCATCTGGATCTATACTAACCTTGACTTACGATAGCTTTCTTATCCTAAGAAATAGAAGACAGAGCTTCCAGATCTATACTAACACTGACTTACGATAGAGGTATTGCCCTGAGAAAGCAGATTTATAAAAAATAAGATAGCAAAGGTTAAAATCGAAGTGGAAAATAGGGATGTGACATAATTATTGAGCTCACAATATGCAATACAAACGTTAATGAGAGTAGCAGTATCTTGAAGGCATAGTCGCATCACATAAATAACAGCTGGATAACAAAATAGAACTTATCCCCAACACAGACGACTGAGGTTAACACTGCAATTAGGTTGATGAAATAAAAGGAAACAAAGACACCATAACCAAAAACATGAAAAAAAAAATAATGCCGGCGGGCAAATAGCACTGGAAAACAACTGCCCTTTGTCGGTTATCAATCTTGTAATAATTCATATTCTACTTGCATATAAATTTTTGCAGCTTCAAACAGAACAGAGACCAGGTTAGAAATGCGTATATGATGGGAAATGTCTTTGCATCAGAGTTGTCGTATCCCCTCACTTCAGATCAAGGTAAATATTGTCAGTTCGGTACCTAAAGCGCAAATGGCTTCATCTTCTCCACAAGCCAAGGATGCACATCTGAAACCATTGTTTCTGACAGGCAGAATCTAAAGGCTTGTCCGCCGCCCAGCTGAGCAACAAGTCGAGAAATGCACTGGTTTATGATGCAGACACTGTCCATTGCACAGAGCATGTCAATGCGGGGGGCGGAAGGGAAAGGGGCGGGGGAGGGGTGAACCCAATACTCTCTTGTACAGCTAGTTGAATTATAACGAAACACACAGATTGTTTGAAGTAAAGTCTTCTGTTCAAGACTATATTGTGACCTATAAAAGACTTTTCTCAAGGATATTCACATTCGATAGAAGGAAAAGAACGACCAGGAGACAGTTGACCGCACTAATCGAGCCTTAAAAATTGCACAATTGATTCCTCTTCTTCTTATTGAGTATACACTGTTTCCTCCTCTTCTTTTGAGGGGATTATCAATTATCAGTCTAACACATCTGCAGATATCCATCCGTGAAATAACAATTTTGAGGACACTAACAAGTGGTGCCGATTCCAACAGCTTTGTAGAGAGTCAGCAGGCTGCTTCATCTCACCAGACCCACAGTGTTAGTGTTTTTTAAACATGTCACATTCCGATTTCTTCGCGAGAGTCAAACAGCTTAGAACCTGGGGCTTGTGACGTCTTGCATGCTCCATGTTAGATGCGGCAGTTTAACATCTAGCTGATGTATCAAACGCCTCGTAGTAAATAGTAGGACAATCAAACACTGTATTACCGATCTTTACATTCATAGAGACGATGGTCAAGACAGTGATGGGGCTTGGGGTTACAGCGAACAATGTCTACACCGATGGCAATGAGATCCCTGTAATTATGATGGAGGTTATGAATAATGCTGTGAACTATCCCAAAATACAGTGGAAAGAACCATCAGGTTGGTGATTTTGGTGGCGGTGGGTAAAATTATAAAAATAATCAAGGTGACAGTATTGGTAGTTGTGATTGTGCTCTTAATAATAATGAAGAAGATGATGATGATGATGTAGATGACAAAGAGATGATGTTACTTTGAGGTGGTAATGACAGCAAGGGAAAAAATGCATGGAATGAATGTTGCTAATGAAGTAAATATGACACAAGGAATACAGCAACAAAGCAACAATAAAAATAATAACGTTAACAAAAAGAAAAAAAGAAAAACCATTAACAACAGCAACAATAAGAACAAGGAAAATAACAGGGAATATTAATGGATTTGTTATCACTCAGGAGTTACTGGTGTCAGGAACCAAATCTCCATGGCAAGGAGATCGCTATTGAGGTCAAGGACAGCGTGGACCACACAGTCCAAGTCACGTGCAGGCCGCCGCCATCTGGAACAACGGAAAAAAAACACGATGAAAAAATGTTGGCCAAAACGATCGCATTTATCACCGAAGATTCAATTACAAACTTCACTTTAGAATTAATATCTGATCATTTCTCCTCTATCCTGATTAATTGAAGATAATTCATGAAATACGCTTTCTCTCAATATACGTCTACAGCACGTTCTTACCCACAAATCCATCCATTCACTCATATTGAGCTAAAAAATCAATGACGTAATAAACTGTTTACTTTATTATCCAGAATTGATATATGAACCTCCCGCCTGATGATTCAAACACAAAACCCCAGATTTTTCTAAGGGTAAAGTTCGATGAAACATGAATCAGAGGTAAAGAACTCACTTTTATCTGAACCCCCGTGTTCTTCATCAGTTATGTTATAATCTCCATTCTCCTCAAACACAGCCGTAAAGTTATTGTCTGGGGAAACAATGAGACAAAAACATCATTACAGGATACATTTCTCACAGCTCAGGGGGATTTCAGTCAATACATGGGATATGCTCTTTCAAGATAAAGCAGACTGGCTTGGAATGTTCTGCTGAAGTTTCTGTTTCACTAATCATAGTCCTCCTCAAGGTATAATAAATACCTTCCCTAGAACTGCTCACTATAGGTCGAGAAATTTGTTTAGGCAAAACACTAGAAACCTTGTAGCGAGTCTAATCACAAACATTCTGCGAAAGTGAATGCCTCGGTAATATGAGTCCTACTAAACTCTTACACTGCATGGCTTTATTGTATCTAATTCTTTAGTTTATTTTTACCAAACGCTACTCGTTCATTTTTTTTTATATCTTGCTTGCCTCATGTGCAGTTTGTACCAGTCAAATCTCCCACCCACGTCCGTTGGTGACTTAATCTATTCGTTTTCGCTTTAAATGCATGCTCTTTCTCTTGCCATCTCTCGCTGGTAATGAGGTTATAACTATGATGTTTTCTTTATTATCATCGCACCACTATTCTGTGCGGCAGCGCGCTACCTACCTGCTTCTGAGAACAGCCAGCCCTCATCAAGTCCGCTCCCTCCAGCATCTGTCTCTGTCTCTGTGTCAAGATCTGACGGAACTCCGGTTGTACCCTCTTGTATCCTCCTGTTATTTGGCAAGGTTGGGGAGGGTGAAGCAGATGGAGTGGGTGGTTCCTCATCTAGTTCAGCATCAAACGAGGTAGCCACCAGATTTTGAAGTTGGAGTATCTGGGTGATGGCAAAAGGCGTTTTATTTTGCTACAACATTAACGGATAATTATAACAAGGGTGGGGTCATGAGAATCATAACCTACCGCTGGAGAATTTGTGAACTACAAATTAGAGAATTCTACTTGATATTCCACCGGTAACAAGATAGTTTACAAGATTATTTCAACTGTAGAGAATTTTTACTCCGTAACTTCAGGGAATAAAAACATTGAGATTGCAAAAACTTAAAACTGGATAGATGCAGCCAATACACATGTCCATGAACTCACTCAACCTATCAGAAATTACTTTTTCCTTATAATACATTGAAGAAGTTACCTAACCTATCACCTACTTTTGCAATATAATGCTTTCAAAAACAAACCCAACTTATCATACACGAGTTTTTTCATATAAATTGAGTGACCTATTGAACAATCGCGCCCCCCCCCCCCCCCCCTTCTCTCTAACACAGCTCCCCCCCAGTACTAAAAGAAAAGAAAAAAGGGTAAATACAAAACAAAAATAAGAAAATAATATTCATATTTTGAAAGTTAAGCGACATTTCTTTTGGACTTCTTTGGTATGTCCGCACTAAAAATCTGCAGCTGATGGTCAAAGACTAGTCTAGCTCAACTGTGCCATGTCCCGAGACAAACTGACCTGTGCTTCAGAGAGCGGACAGCGGTGTGGGGAGTCCAAATAGTGACTCATCACTTGAAAGTACAGCTGGAAGCAATGAGGGACTTTGCTAGCCACACACTTGAAGCCGGCGTACAGGTGTCTGGAAAAAAAATAGGATAAAACAAGTTCTGTTGAGGCAGTGGAGAATTTTGTTGGCCTCAGCATTGAGAGCATACACACATCTGTTAAAATCAAATGCATTAATTTGCTGAAATTAGGAAAACTGAGACGACTAATCGTGCGCCTGTAGCCGCTGTAGAATGTAATACCCGGTGGTCTAAAAAGACCCAGGATATTTAAAACTTCACACCAACCTCGTCGATGTGAGCTTGGAAGGTAAACAAACAAGATCTGATACAGAATGAAGTATAATTATGATAGAGTGAAATAATTATGAAATGGAACAGAAACCTGAGACATAGGCGAGTAAAGTAAATTTAACAGTGATAGGTTACGTGCAAGCAGGGTGATACGTTGTAATAGAAGCATAGTGGAGGGTTGCAACGGAAATATGTTTAAACGGTAGCATAAAGATAGATTGTGATGGAAGGATACCGGATAGTGATAGGTTGTTATGGAAGCATAGTTGTGGGTTGTAACAGAAACATAGTGATAAGTTGGAATGTTAGCATAACGATATGTGAAAATATAAGGATACTTATAGGTTGTAATGAAAATATAGTGATAAGTTGTGATGGAAGCATAGTAATGGCTAGTATTGGAAGCGAACCAAAAGGTTGTAATGGAAGCATAGTGTTAGGCTGTAACAGATTATAGTCATATGTTGTAAAAGAAGTATAGTGTTAGGTTGTAATGAAATCATGATGAGAAGTTGTAATGCGAGCATGGTGATATGCTGAGTGATGGGTTGTAATGGGCATGTAGTGATAGATTGTAATGGACGCATAATGATAGATTGTAATAGACACATAGTGATAGATTGCAATGGGCGTATAGTGATAGATTGTGATAGATTGTAATGGATGTATAGTGATAGATTGTAATCGAAGCATAGTGATAGATTGTAATGGACGTATAGTGATAGATTGTAATGGACGTATAGTGATAGATTGTAATGGACGTAAAGTGATAGATTGTAATCGAAGCATAGTGATAGATTGTAATGGACGTATAGTGATAGATTGTAATGGACGTATAGTGATAGATTGTAATCGAAGCATAGTGATAGATTGTAATGGACGTATAGTGATAGATTGTAATCGAAGCATAGTACTAGATTGTAATGGACGTATAGTGATAGATTGTAATCGAAGCATAGTGATAGATTGTAATGGACGTATAGTGATAGATTGTAATCGAAGCATAGTGATAGATTGTAATGGACGTATAGTGATAGTGTAATGGAACAATAGTGATAGGTTGGTATTGAAGCATAGTGATAGGCTGAAATGGGAACATAGCGGTACGTTATAATAGAACCATAGTCGTGGAGAGGTAAAGCACATGATGATCAAGTGCAAAGGAAAACTATTGCTGATCAATACTAGTTAACATAATGGTGGTCTGTAATGAAGACATGTCGAGATGAAACATGAAAACATATTTGTGAAGTATAATGGAATTGAATTTGTGAAGTATGATGGACATGATTTTTGTGATAGAAAGTTGGTGGAATTTCTTAAAAACATATTGATGGACTGAAATGGAGTTGGTGGAAGGAAAAGTAAATAATTATGGTAGTGGAGAGAAGTGGAAACAGCGGCGGTGTGCACTGTAATATATTGATGCCTCTTCTTTGTTCTCCTGTCAGTTGTACACCGCAGACCTGATGAACGCTGTGGCAACCAGGAGGTCATTATGGGAACCTTAGAGTTTCTTGCCTGAGGGACACTCATGTGGGCCAAAGGGCATTGCGGTGATCTTTCAACAAGCTGCGTATCTTGTTGGATATGGTGGGTGTCTTGTGTATCTGCTCCACTTTGGTGTCTTCTAAGTTTGAAGTATTGAACACGTGAGAGAGGAATCTGTTATGGCCACTCTGCAGTCTCCAGATTGAAACTTCGTCAGCTCGGAACAATGTATGAAAATGGTCCTTTGTATCATGCCTTGGTTGGTTCCTTTCCATCTTTTGTCCATTGTTGCATTAATGATGAAATTTTGTTTCCTGGAAGTTGAGGCCAAAACTTATTTGCTCAATTTATTCCCATCTTTGGCTAATTCGTCTGCTACTTCGTTTCTCAAGTCAGTATAGTGAGTATCTATTGTAATAACACTTCTTTTGCTGATGAGTGTAATCGCATTAGACCTTGATAAAAGGTAGTTTTCCCCTATGCTTTTGCAGTTTCCTAAAGACTGGAAAACAGACTTTGCATGATTGAGGAACAAGAAGTGTGCTTTTAAGATGTAGTGTCTTAATTTTTTTAGTGTCATTGCTGCCTCATTATTTTAATGCCTCAGTTTCAGTCTTGTAGATTGAAGTGTATTGTCTGTTAGTATGCACATCTATCGTCTATTGAGTTCGTTCGTTTGGACATTAAATATATTATAAACATACATATATAATATTTATAGGTAGAGCTGGGAGGGAAATAAATTAATATTCAGTGGACGATGCAGTATTTTTTTTATATACATTTATAATATTTTCTGTAAAGCCAAGTATTGTGAAGGTCTTTAAAGGATTTTGCTGTGTGAGCAAAATGTATTAGTAAAATTAGATCTGAAGAGTAACGGTTAACGAGGCTTTCTAACAAGACGGGGTCAGGAAAAGAAATTTACACCTCTAAACCTCATGGATTCTCTAAATAACTATTGTTTTTGCAATATTCTCTTGCCAGCTATAGTTCTTGGCAGTTTTTTTTTTCCTCCTTCCTTAAACGTCGTGTCGGCTGTAAAATCACCTGGTGCTACTCAATATCGCAAGTGAAAGTGATATTTTTTACCTATTCATGTTGTGTAGGTTTCCTGCTGATCACTCCGTGCGCCCATCCAACATGTACGGTTGTTGAAGGAAACGTAAGTCTGTAGGGTTTCTCACGAAATCCCCTATCAGTCAGCGGAGACCTGTGTCTAGGTATTGCGGTTACCTTACATTTGATCAGCCTGTAACATGCATCCTTTATAATTTATTACCTCGGCTTTTAGCATTAAATGCATGATCTGTTAGTCATAAATCCTCGAAATGTAAAATAAATAGAGAAAAAGTTAGGTAAAGAATGTTGGACGTGAACTTCAAGATGTGCGCCAGTGCCAGATGAAACAATTAGACGGTAAATCTCCGTAAAACGAAAGCTGCTGGCTTTTGTCGATCTGAAGTCATCTTGACAGCAACCTTGAACATCCGGAATTCTGCACTTTAAAACTCTACCTTTACCACTAGACAGTGTTGTGTACGAAAAATAAAAGTAAAAGATATTTTGGAATAGAAAACTCTGACGGGTGTGAAAGCTAAAATGGTTGTTAAATACAATAGTTTTGTTTTGTTGTTCACCCTTCACATTGAATGTCCTTGAGCGGCTTGGGGCAATGAACTCTGTACGTGTCCAGACCTGGACACGTCACGTCCTAAGCGATTTAGGCCCTGTTATGGCTTCCTTACGTAGTTTGCTGTCGTTTACTACGATTTTAGCCATGTAAATGGCATCTTAACAATTTACTGTTAAAAGCTAACACTGGCTGGCTTCTTCACTTTATATTTGAATTTAGGCCTTACGACGGTCTCAAATAGGATATGTTGAAACGGAAAGAGCTAATGTCATATTGAATCGTGCGATTATTGAATCGTGCGGACCAAGGAGGAAAAAGAGGAGTAAGGGGATATAGTACAATTATGAGTATGGAAGTAAGTTCTGGCCACACGTAAAATTTTTCCTTTTACTTTTCTAAAAGACTAAAGATAAGCCACGTAGCTAAAGATGAACCATGGTTCTGTGGAGATCGACGAGGACAGAATCACAGATAAAGGAAACTGCGCCGAGCAGACCTGTTCAGAAAATCTTACTGACCCACCTACATATGGCCCGATCATCGCTTCTAGCTTCTGCCTGGACCAACGCCTCATCGTGCTCACTGCACAACTGCTGAATGGACAGGATATCCTCACTGGGCTTGCATGGCTTGACCTCTGCCTGTGAACTGACCAACGGAGCTGAGGACAGGGACAAGCAAGAAGAGTTTCATTCTACAATCCGAATAAAAGGGCCAATGACATTGAATTACTTGGGGTTTAAAGTAATGACATAGGCTTAATTAGTTGTGAGGAAAAAATAATAGAAAAAAAATAGGAAAAAAATAGTGGGATGAAGATTTAACGCGATCTGTCTTTTGGGACCAGTGGACAAGTATATGACTTTCTGTCCCCATCACAGCTTCCTTGTGTCGCCACTCTAGAATCTGTAAATACCGTAAACAAAGATCTGTTTGTTGAGGCTTAAGAAAGTAAAACTGTCTGAGAATAGATCTGTCTTTCCTCTTTACGAAGTTTGCTCCACTAGGTTCTTGTCTGTGTCTTTACCTGGTTTAAGTCGTGTATCAACATCTTTGTAAGTTTATCTTCTACCTTAACTATCAAAGTTATTAGAAAAAAAAGGTTCTTGCAATCTAAATCAGTAAAAGCGTATCTACGCATTTGTATATATAATACTGCCAGATGAATCTCGAAAATCTGTTCCTTCCTGATCCCCTCCAAAAATAACTTTTCGCATTCTTTTATTTTTCATGGACTGCATCTTTAGTACTTTTACGTCCTTATGATTAAACCTGTAGATCTGTCTTTTCGAGTCTTGGGAAATCTAAGCGTTAGTTTTAGCTAAGACTTGTCGAACTCTTGCTGCACAAACCTTGAAGAAATCTACATTAAAGTAAGACAAATCGGGCGTACACAAGAGAGTAATACCTGACCAGTCAAACACGACTCTTCTTTAACCAAAGGTTTTTTTTTTGTTGTTTTTTTTTTATAACGTATTGAAGAAAAGTTGAAAACTTAAACTGAATGATCGTGGGATAAGAATGGCGCGAAAAAAAAATAAATAAAGGAAGGAATAGATACGATCAGCGGCTAATCTTGATTGAGTCTTATCAGAAGACAAGCGAGACAGTTTTCACACAGGCCAGTTGTTGAGCAAAGTCAAAACTGTTTTGGAAGAGTTACAACATAATGATAAGATGTGAGAGGCAGAGAGTATCATTTGAGTCTAGGGTCGGCAGAAAACTAAAACATTGCTGGTTAAGAGTATAATCATTATGACGCTTTAAAACGCTTGGACATTGCTTTGCGTTTGTGACCAGTAAGCAGATATGTCTAGATGAAGATCGTATGACCGTTCCATAGGTTTTTATATGTCAGCTTTATAGGAACAACGTAAGCAAACAACACTAGCTTCTCTCCAATACAAAATATAGCTAATCTAGATGACGACTAGGCATAGATGTCCTTGTATAATCAAGATGTAGAGCTAGTTTGAAGTTTGCTCTACATATCTCGATTCATCTCTATTTGATATCGAGCTCCCTCAATCCAAGACAAAAATAACTCTAAATAAAGGTGATTATGCAGAAATCTTGCTTGGATTGACCTGAAAAACATTCTTTACACTCTAGATCCACGCTAAAATCAAATTCTCAGTATTAATGTTTTCCAGAAGAAACAATCTAAGCTCTCACGGACATTTGGTCGGCACTATAAGATTCTCGCGTGACACAAGATATGGAGGCGTTGACATGCAGTGTACGAGTATATTTGTTTGAAGAATGAACTAAAGAACGTGCCACAAACAGACACAGACTATATATACTGATTGCATTGTTTTGTTTGCTGGGTGTACACGTTTGGTGCTCCGAAAGATGGCAGATTGACAAGGAGATAGAAGAATCTGATATCTGTCTAGCAGTTGGAATAGGGGAAAGTAGAATTGAGAGGGATTTAAAAAAAGAGATAAAGAGATATGGGAAGCTGAGGTCGAAATAGATTGAGAATACCAGAGAGGGAGAGGGGGAAAGATATAAATCAATGAAAGAGATGAGCAAGGAGAAAAAGATCATAGAGTTAAAGAAACCAAAAAATGAGAGAGACACACAAAAAGAGAGGCAAAGAAAGAGAGGGAGAGAGAGAGAGAGAGAGAGAGAGAGAGAGAGAGAGAGAGAGAGAGAGAGAGAGAGAGAGAGAGAGAGAGAGAGAGAGAGAGAGAGAGACAGAGTAGGTGGCGCGGGAAAACTGAGTCAAGGAGAGAGATAGATCGAGATAAGCAGGTTAGCATCGCACCACTATCAGATATACACAGGCTTAGGGAGATTGAAAAAGGCATGAGGATGATGTTGTCTTTTAAGGTTAAAAGAAACAAAGGAGAAATAAAGTAATAATGAAAAAGGAAACATAACTACTGCGTTAAAGTAAAGCCAGATTTCAAGATTATGACTCTAGGATTGGAACATCTCCCTAGTCCAGTTTCCTCATGTGTAACAGATAGCACAAAGGGTGATAACAAGCGAGATCCAATCTCCGTGCTAGGTTTAATGGAGTGAAGAGCCTCAGCAAGGACCTGCTCTCACTACCACGATATGCCTGGTTGGAGGCTGCTGTGACACCCAATCAATACTGATCTAACTTTATCTTGACAATCATCACCTTATAGGTAAGCCTCGATTGGTTCTAGAATTTAATCTTGACTACCTTCACAACAAAAAGCCGAGAGTCAGAGGATAAAAGCGGCGTATGAACACCTGTATATACTATATCATGTGTTTCTGTCTCGTCCCGCAAGTTAAATGTGTGAGTCAACAGTGCCATCTTATGAAGTTTTATGAAATGGATATTAAAGTCAGAAATTTGTATCCACCACAGCCGATATGGAGCTCTGTATGATATCCTCACGAGAGTTGACCAAGCATCCCCTGTCAATCACCCTCAGAATTTTCTCTCGTCCATCCAGTTAAAAATGATTCGTGCGTGTGCTTCTTGCACGGAGAAAGAATTGAGAGGTGGTTTTTTGTTCGAATCTAGCAAGTTAAAATATATTGCCACACTGGCAGGTTGCAGAGTGCTGAAAATAGCTCAATGGTTTATGTTCTGGGAAGTAATAGGAAGATGGATGTTTTGGATCTCCGCCAAGGTGTCGTGTTTTTTTTTTTTTTTTTTTTTTTTTTAGGGGGGGGGGGGGGGGAGCATTGTTCCATGCTCAACAAAACAAAGAAATGCCTGGTTTGTGATTTGTTGTCCTGTCATGGTATTGAAAATTTGTGGTTGAAAAACGTTTTTTATAATAATGTGATAGTATAGTTTGCCTTATTTCCCTATCAGAGTCTACTTCTTTCTCATCTCCTCCTTTTTTTCCCCATATTTCATATATTTTTCTTACGTTCCATCCATCTCTATCTTAATCTCATCCTCACCTGAGACCATTCTGTTGTGCGCTTTTGGCTTATGAAAATTCTTGCACTCTTGTAACTTTCTTTTTACTATCTTCCAAGTTTTTGGGTAGTGTTTGCTTTCATTCTATCTCAGTCTGTTTTTGTCATAGTGCACAGCTATTCAAAATATCTGCATTTATCTAATGAAATAAAGACGGAGAGAGTAAGAGAGAGAGAGAGAGAGAGAGAGAGAGAGAGAGAGAGAGAGAGAGAGAGAGAGAGAGAGAGAGAGAGAGAGAGAGAGAGAGAGAGAGAGAGAGAGAGAGAGAGAGAGAGAGAGGGAGGGACAGACACCGACAGTGAAAGAATACAAATGATGTATACGGATATTACATTTTCTTGTCCTTATTAATGTTTCACGTAAAAAAAAAGAGAAAACGTATCTCATTTGAAGATTTTGCGAATCTTCTTTAATCTTGCAGCAGTGGATCTATAAACCAACTTATGTATGTATGTATATATATATATATATATATATATATATATATATATATATATATATATATATATGTCGAAAGGTGGAGGGGGAGGGAGGAGGAAGGGAGGGAATAAGTTTGACGTCTCCAAAACTTTTAAGCTATGCATTCAGTTTGCCTGAAATAATCATGTTATTGTTTCCAGATAAATCTCGATAACATCGCCTATTTGGCGAATACGTCAAACGGTCTGATAAAGTCCAGCTATTTTCTTGAAGAAAACTGATTTTCTAGCCTCCGTTTGATTGTTTCAATATTCGATTCAATTTCTTTAGTGTTTCTTAGATAATTTTCTTTTTCTATGCAGATTTTTTTCTCTTAATATCTGAACTTTGACCCTTTTGCAGTGTTCAACTGCTTAAAACTGTGCCTGTTTTTCTTCCAGATCTATTTTTAAAGACTATTTTCTTGAGTTTTTGTTTTGTTTTCATTTTGACAGAACTATTTCAACCAGTTGATTCATTCGCCATCAAAGGTCTATATTTCTTATTTTTAAATGTTCTTTTCATTTAGAATTATTGATTGTGTTGATTTTGGATTCAGCGTGAAGACTTTATGTGCTTGGGTGAAAATGTTTGTTTTCTACAAAAATGCTTCTTGTATTACCTTTGAATTTTGGATGTCACTTTAAACTGTTTCTCTTAAAGTATTTTCATACATCTTGGAAGTGTTAGTGACTTCAAGCTCAAAGCTCAAGGTCATGCATTTTCTAAACCAAAAATGTTTATTGTTGTATATGACCTCCATTGGAAGCTTACCTGTATCCACACCTGGGCTAATTGCCTCTGCTCTGATCTTAATGCACAGTAAACTTAACTAACATTTTTATACTGACGCCTCCACAGGTGTAAAATCAACAACGGTTTGTTCGGTTTTTTAAAAGCTCAAACAGATCTATTTTGTCCAGCTTTTAAAAGCTTAAACAAATCCAATTTGCTTGTTCAGTTTTAAAAAGGCCAACGATCTAGTTTGTTCTGTTTTTTTTTTGAAAGCTTAAACTTACAGGTCCAGCTTGTTCACTTTAAGAAAGGGGCAAGAATTTTTTTTTAAACATCATGTTCTCATAGAAAGTTGCATCATTTGTAGGCAGCAGAACGCCGAGTTGAGGAATGTTTCAGTTAATGACGTGAGAAGCAAGAAAACAGTCATTTTCTTTGAAGACATGAAAGTGTGCAGAAAAAAATATTTGAAAGGAAAAGTTCACCGTGCCAGTTTGAGAACAGAAAAATATGATTATAATTTTTTTCTTAAGATTTAAATACTCGTGAAATTCTGCAAAAACAGTGAATGCGATTTATTTACTCAGCCCAGCCTGTTGTAAATAAATCTAGATTCAAGGGCACGAAATTGCAGTTCCAAACTAAACAAAATAAGGATGTTTGTTAAATTGGCTCAAGAAATACAATTATGTTTGATAAAAGATAAAAGCAAAAAAAAAGACAAAAAAACAAATGCAAACGAAATGAATGCGAGAGGGGAGAAAAAAAGGGGAAAAAATCGTTTGCCACGATGCAACGTGGAAATTGATAATACAAATTACATGCAACCAGTTTAAGTTTAATTTCCTTTAAAAAAGTGGAAACTTATGGTGTGGTTTAGTTTTAAATTGTTACTTAAACTTACCCATTTCAGAGAAATTGTGAAATATTAAGTAACCCCCAAAAACGAGCTGAATGGAGAAACGGTAAAAAAAGACGTAGACAAACTAATAGCTCGCACCATATTCCCGACTAGCTCGTCCTCAGTTAGATTCTAACAACCAAGATTACCATTCCTAAAGGTAGGACATTTATGACTAGTTCATCTCAAGTTAGAATCAAATCCACCAAATTACCAGTCCTAAAAGTAGGGCATCTATGACTGGTTCATCTCAAGTTAACATCAAATCAAGCAAATTAACAGTCCTAAAGCCTTAGGTAGGACATCAATTACTAGTTCACCTCAAGTTAGTATCGAATCACCCAAATTACCAGTCCTCAAGTTAACATCAAATCAAGCAAATTAAAAGTCCTAAAGGTAGGACATCAATGACTAGTTCACCTCAAGTTAATATCGAATCGCCCAAATTACCAGTCCTAAAAGTAGGATATCAATGACTACTACATCTCGATTTAACATGGAATCACCCACATTAGTTGAAATTACCAATCCTAAAGGTAGGACATCAATAACTAGTTCATCTTAAGTTAACATCAAAACAACTAGATTACCAGTCCTAAAGGCAGAACATCTATGACTGGTTCGACTCAAATTAGCATCGAATCACCCAGATTACCAGTCCTAAAGATAGGACATCAATGACTAGTTCATCTCAAGTTAACATCAGATCAACCAAATTAGTTGAAATTTCCAATCCTTCAAGTAAGACATCAATAACTAGTTCATCTTCAGTTAAAATCAAAACAACTAGATTACCAGTCCTAAAAGCAGGACATCTATGACTCGTTCATCTCAAATTAGTAACGAATCACCCAGATTACCAGTCCTAGACGGATGGACATTCTGTGACTGGTTCATCTTAAGTTGGTATCGAATCACCCAGATTACCAGTCTTGGAGGGATTTATATGATTGCTTCATCTCAAGTCGGTATCGAATCACCCAGGTTACCAGTTCTACAGGGATTTCTGTGATTGCTTCATCTCAAATTGGTATCGAATCATCCAGAAGTCCTAAAGGGATTTCTGCGTTTGCTTCATCTTGATTACCAGCCCCAGACGGAAGGACATTCTATAACAGCTTTATCTCAAGTTGGTATCGAATCACTCAGATCATTTTATCTGGACTCAGGACCTTCTCAAACTATGATGACGGCAGCCGCATTTGGCGAAATGACAAATTATCGAAGCTCAACCAAGCACAGATTCTTGGCTGAGGTTACTCCGTACTCTGATTTTACGCTGTCCTTAAATTTTGAAACAGATGCTAAAAAAACTTGATTCGATAAGCGCATAAAACTTGGCACACAGCTTTAGAAATTAACAGAAGGAATTCTAGTTTTAGCCAATTTGAATGAAACGTGTTTTCATGTTAAATTTTTTTTTTTAATGTTTTCCTTTATACGTCATATACCTTAGCTTTTTCTCTTCGCGACCCCTTTTTTATTTTCCTTTCTAACTTCTTTCGTTTCTCTTTCTTTTCCTAGTCTGCATTATGATTTTTTGAAGGCTTGTTAATTTTCAGAATTAAAAAATTAGAATTAGATGAACTCTTTATCTCGCTCTAATGCTTTTGGACTTGTGTCAAATTGTGTCAGAACTACGTGCTTATCCAACATTCTTTCAAAGAGAACAACCCAAGTTAATGTGTTCCGCGATTGGTAAAGTAAAGCAGAAAAGATGAAAAGCCATGCTCATCCATTAAAGATTGGGGTTTTTTGTGTAATTTCGTGCAAAGCAGTGCGCCATTTGTTCTCTCCAGTGCAAAAGTAAGATGGAAAAAATATAAAAGTTTAAGCGTGAAGATGTAACGCAAAGTGTGTGGAGGTTACAAGTTACAAAACACATAATAAACTAATAGTTCTAAGCTTGGCACAAGATCTAGGGGGGAAATCCATTTTGACACCATGCCTCAATTGAGAGTGAAGCGAAAAACTAAAGAAAATCTTAGCAAAACTCAAAAGCCAACAAAAAGAGTGAAAATAAATTCAACTCTACGGGGTACAATAGTGATGCTCCGTTTGGTTGATGTTAGATCTGACCGCTGCAAGATGATTTTACGTATAATTTTAGCTCCATGTTTCTTTTTATTCAATCCATTACTAATACAAGTTAATTCATATATCGCTTTTTTATTTTTAATGTATTATATATGAATGGATTAATAACAAACCAAATCTTCCAGGCAATGTACCGACGATGTCAAGGTTTGAACCTGGAGGCGGCAAAATCCTGTAAATTACAGAACGAGTGCTTTCCCAAACAACCAAAGCTACACCTCCGATAATCGTGCTAATAAAAAATCTCAGAGTCTGACATCATTTTGTCTTACTACATTTTGGAAATCACTATTATGGCCAAATCGAAACATCAACAACAACAACAAGAACAACAACAAGAACAACAACAATAACAGCAACAATAAGAACAACAACAGCAGCAGCAGCAGCAGCAGCAACAACAACAACAACAACAACAACAACAACAACAACAACAACAATAACAGCAACAACAGCAACAACAACCACCGAATGAAAAAGTAGCAAATGTACTGAAACTAAGAGAAGTGTTTAGCCTTGAAAATAATGTGGTGAATCTGAGCTAGAGCCAAACTGAACAAACACCTTGTGAGCAAAAAAAAAAAAAAAAAATTAAAGAAATTAGATATTAAAAAGCAAAGTTTGGGATCTTGATAGCAGCAAGAAAGATCTGTCCGTAGATTTTAAGTGTAGGATGAAGCAGACTCTGATCATTACAGTTGGCGACTAAGACATGTGATATAGAGCATTAAACATTGAGAAATATAAAAACATAGCGGCATTCTGGAGCTATGAGTCGTATGTGATAAGTGTAACAAATATAGTTAAACATGCTTTTCTTGAGCAGGTGAAACAACAAAGTACCGCTACTTGAGGTGTAAAAACTTTCTGCTAATGTGAAATATACCGTTACACCTGTAGGCAGGCAGGAACTAGCCAATATTCTTGCTGATGCTTCAACTACAAGAGTGGCATCTCTTCTCTCTCTCTCTCTCTCTCTCTCTCTCTCTCTCTCTCTCTCTCTCTCTCTCTCTCTCTCTCTCTCTCTCTCTCTCTCTCTCTCTCTCTCTCTCTGTCTCTCTCTCTGTCTGTCTCTCTCTCTCTGTCTCTCTCTGTCTGTCTGTCTGTCTCTCTCTGTCTCTCTCTGTCTGTCTCTCTCTGTGTCTGTTTCTCTCTGTCTCTCTCTGTCTGTCTCTTTCTGTCTCTCTCTCTGTCTCTCTCTCTGTCTGTCTGTCTCTCTCTCTCTCTCTCTCTCTCTCTCTCTCTATATATATATATATATATATATATATATATACATATATACACACACATACGCTCTCTTCTTTCTCTCTACCATTCTCTCTTTCTGTTACTACATAATTATGTGTACAAAACTGGAAACCTTAAAAAGTCATTTAAATAAATTGTTAAATGAACACTAAATGAAAAAGATTAAGAGAGAGAAAGAGATCGAGGGAGAAAGATAGAGATGTTGAGAGACAGCATGTCAGGTAAAGAGGGATGAGAGAAACTCTCACGGGTAAGTAAACAGATGTAGAATCGAATGCGAAAAAAAAACAACTCTTAGATATTGAGAGAAAGAGAAATGCGTAGGTAGACAGCATGACAGATAGATAGATACAGATTGGTAGATGGATAGATAGATAGACAGATCAATAGATAGAAACACCTCGATGGAGGCGGAAGAGACCAAGAAACAAAGACTGTGGATGAGATAAATATAAAAGAATGAGAAACGCTGGAAGAAAATGTAGATAGAGGATAACGAACAATATGTTATCATCGGTTATGGTCGACAGATTTAGTATTTGAGAACCAGGACACAAATTAAAAACTACTGTGAAGTCTTAGCCTGCTGCAATAGAATGTACAGGTCAAGGGGCTTTATATATATGCATAGATGTGTTAAGAGGTGTCTTATTTAAAATTAATTTTTTTATTACAGAAATTGGGAGCCAAAATCCTCATATTTTAGAAATAGTTTGGCTGCGGTCTTCTTTTAAAGAAATAGACAGATCGACAGACAAACAAGCAGAACAAAAACAAAGATGCAATCTGAGAGAGTAGCAGATGAAATAAAGAGGCAGAAAAAGGAGATAGGGGTAAGGGAGACAGAGAGAGAGAGAGAGAGAGAGAGAGAGAGAGAGAGAGAGAGAGGGGGGGGTAGAAAGAGAGAAAGGGAGAGAGTTTCATAAAGGTTAAAAGTTGTAATGCTGATAAGAAGGTACAAAGAGAAAGTTTCGAACACTTCAAGACATTTAAACAAACTGGTTATCACAAAATATGTCGATTTATAGATAATGTGATATATGTTTTTGGAACAAAGTGCTAAAAAATAAAGTCAGCTTCAACGAAAACTTCTAGAATCTAAATGTTTTTACGTTAATTGCATGTTTTTTTTTCTCACAGTTCAAAAGGAATCAAATATCTCAGCTTGAGTTCGATCTTTTTTACAAGCATGTCTTGCAATCTGCGCTCTCTTCCAAGATATAAACCATTAGTTTAAAAAAAAATATTAGATAACCTGTTATTCTATACAGCTAGGTAAAGCATTTGCTTTTAAACTGATTTAAACTTAATCTCGTTCATGTATATTAAATCATTCTTTTTTTTTCATACGGATATAAATCGGCACAGGAACATCAGAAGAATTTATGTTGACATTTCTTACAAGCGCGGATTTCGTGACATGATGGATCGCAGATATTATCAAGTTATAGTTTGTTTACTTAAGACAAAAAAAAAAAGAAACAATGAAGCAGTTGGAGGATTTTAGGTTGTGATTCTATTAGCAACTGAATGGAAATCATGATGTTTGATGTCAATTTTACTGGAATATGGTCGGTTTTTTTTAGTGAAAATCGGTGTAGGTGTAGGTGCGTCTGTGTTTGTGTGTGGAAAAAAAGGGGGAGAGGGAGGAGGCGGATATATCTGTATGTTTTTTTCCTTAGTGCCGGCTTTACTTGTTTCACCAAACCTTCAACAGGTTGCACACTTTTTAAATATTTTGAAAAATCTCTTGGATAAAGAGTTGCCTCTGCTGGGTAGTCCTGATCAACTCCCATTCTTGTCATCAGCCAATCAAATACCTTAACAAAAGCTTTCATCTTCCTGGTCGGCTATTCTCCAACCCGAGGTCGTTCACATCCAGTATCGTGTAGACTACCAAATGTGTTGACAGCTCCGTGGTAAACAAGATAGGGGAAGATGGTGCTCAAAACCAACAGCTGGAAACCATCAAACTCAGATCTTGTCCTAAAGGTTTAAAACTTTGATTCAAAGTCTTTTGACAACGAAAGAGTGTGCGTAATTGAGGAATGTTATGAAAGAGTTTTTCAAGCTGTGCATACTTTTATTGATCTAGTTCAATCAAAATATTTGGCAAAGTGCTTTCATGATTTTTATAAGAAAAGACACGATACTACCATAATTATGTCACAACGTGCACAAGCATATAAAACCTTTTTGAGAAAATTAATTATTCCTAAAAAAAAGTAGAGAAAATAGCCACGTTTTCCAGGAAAATTTAATACAAAATATGCTCAAATAGGTTAACCCAAATTTCGATCTACAATGTTGATCTTTTATTTCGTCATTAGACGTGGTATTTTTTTATATATATTTTTTGTTTTGTGTGTGTTTTGGGGTTTTTTTTGGGTATTTTTTTCAGTACGTTGTGCCGCATCAGAACATTTAAAAAAGGGATAACCCGATAACAAGTTCAATTAATTCACGACAGAAGAAATAAGTGGATGAATCGCTTGCAGGATATATAATGTGTCCATTTTGATCGGATAGATTTCCTCTTATCAAGGAGTCGAAGCTCCAAGCGCCCAACTTTGATCACGTCTAAACTGGAGGCGCCGGCCTTCAAAAAATAAAAACAAATTTTTTTTTCTCAGAGAGCTAAACTAATTTGAAGTGGATCAATAAATATCAATTTTCCGCGGAAATTTGAAGGAATAAGTACGTGACCAATGTCACATCGTCCTCACATTTGCGCGTCTTAGATTCTTGTAGAAACTTAAAGGGACGTTAAAAACTTTGAAACTGTTATCTCCAAATAAATGGGCTTTATAGAGTTTTTCGTTCTGCTTGCAATTGTGTGGGAAAGGAGAAAACTTTGCACTTGACTCTGAGTGAAGATTCTTTTTTCTTTACTTTTTTTTTATTAAAATTTTAAAGACAGTTTAACATGTAAGGCTGCAGCCTAATGATGTGTTAACGGGCGCTACGGGAAATAAAAAATTATAGAGAGAGACTTCGCCGAGTAGGAGACAGAGAGAAAGAGAGAAAGAGAGAAAGACAGAGAGAGAGAGAGAGAGAGAGAGAGAGAGAGAGAGAGAGAGAGAGAGAGAGAGAGAGAGGGAGAATGGTTATGAGAGAAAGAAAGGCAGCAGGAAAATAGATAGATAGATAGATATAGAGGCAGATAAATGATATGAAAGAGAGACAAGTAGACAGATAGAAAGAGGAAAGAGTGAACGAGAGAAATACATATACATGAAACGAGAAAGACAGACGAGGAGAGACAAAGACAGATTGAAGTGAAGAGAGAGGAGGTGGGGAAGACTGATATGCACTGGAAAATGGAGGAAGAAAATTGTACAGGAAAAGATCAGTTTGACAAAGAAAAAAAACACCACGAAAACAAAAAGATGGAAACGAACAAGCCTGCGGCAGGTGAATAGACTTTGTTGGATACAGATTTGTTCAATTCTTCTAACATACGATTTAGTCAAGATCAAGAGAAAACACAGAGATCCTTGTATCACTTCAAAAGGAAACAAATGCGAAAAAAATTAAACCAAAAATGTGCAAGAGCTGCGAAAAAAAAAAAAAAACAACTTAAAACGAGCGAAGTGAGGGCAGCTGTGCCAACTGTAGAGTCACGACTCTTGGTGTCGTCGCAGCTGTAACAGTTTAGTGGTCAGGAAGGTATGATCTCAGGGCTAACAGGTGCCACTGGGCGATCTGGCCAGACGCAGGTCATGGAGAAACCAGATTAAATGCAAACATTTCTAGGGAATACTTTCTTCATGAATATACGATAATACTTCGAATAGCTAAAAAAAAATGTGGCTATTTCCACCTCTCTCTTCTCTCCGCTTTTTCTTGTACACATGTATTTCCTTTTTATCTTCTCCTTCTCTTCCATCTTCTTCTTTATTGATGTGCATCTAAAAAGTTTTAAACCGTAATGGATAAGGGAAAAGGTGCCTTCCCGATCAGAGTGTGGTTTGTCCAATTTTAAAGAAGTAAATAAAGATGATGAACTATTATTTGACTGCATCGGCGACAAAAAGTCATGATGCTATTTTTTCCATGTCAGCGTTTATTGTTTGGTTCTAAACAAATGATCGTAAAACCATCCCTTAAGAGTATTGATATTGATCAACACCTTACATTAAGCTTGCTCCTCTTGGGTGGTGTGACCTGTGATTGAAACCGATCAGTTTATACAGCAGCTGCTGAAGTGGCTCAGAGCTGATACCGCTGGTGCCTATAGTTTTCTTTGAGTTTAGAACCAGATGTGACGTCATACTTTGTAACCTTAATATGAGAGTGTTAGGATGATTACAGCAATATGTTCTGGGCATCCTACAAAAAGATGTAAATAAAACGTGTAGAGTAGAAATATGGCAGCATTATCAATGTTTGGTCATATCAGGAAGGAAATCTCGGCTCGCCTATTATTAATTTTAATCTAAAGAATTCTACGAAGTTTTAACTCTGGTATTTTAGAAATCTTAGATTTAAAAATTACGCAATGGTTAAATTAATTAACAATGAAAGCCTGGTGTAGGTAGCTCTGAAATAAACCCAAATGACGCTTTAGAATACTTCATAATTTTATTTTCCTAGCTAACTTAAACAAAGAGAGCTAGAGGTTTGAATGTTTCTAAAGTCTAGTTCAAAGTGTGTGAAAAAATAGAGGGGAAAAAAAACCTCATAGGCAAATTTGAAACAGTTGATTATTTTGACAAATGAGGCAACAGCAAAGGTAGTGTGGATGCAGGTGTCCTTCAGAATGAAAAATGTTGTCTTTTAATGTTTTCAGTGGAGAAACTTTCAATAACTGGATTTTTGTCGGCATTTCTTAAACTATTTTTCTTTTTTTTTCATTTTGGTTTATTTGTTTGCGGTAGAAGAATAAAGAGAGCAAGAGGTAAAGGAATAGATTTAATATAGATAGATAGATAGATAGATTGATAAATAGATAGATAGATAGATAGATCGATAAATAGATAGATAGAAAGATAGATAGATAAATAGATAGATAGATAGATAGAAAGACTGGTAGGCAGAAAAAGGCAGAGGAATACAGAGAAAGAGAGAAATAGAAAAGATAAAGAGATAGAGAAAAAAAAAAGGAGAAACAGAGGGGAAAAAAAGAAAAAAAAGAGAGAAAGAGTAAAAGAAATTTCGAAACTGACGCAATTTAAAATCACGTAAACAAGATGACCAGTTTTGAAAAAAAGACAAAGAAAACGAAAATTTAACAAAGCAAAAGCTGCTTTTCCGCTATGTCATTTGAGACTTGGAGTCGCTGTTCAACCCCAAAGATTCCCAAATGTAAAGCAGGTGAGAAGAAAGCGAGGCTGTGTAAAATAGAACATTAACCTGCATCATGAGGAAAAGCAGCTCAGAGAATGTAAATAAATCTATAGACAAAGTTATGAATGGATTCTGCAGTAAATCCTGCCAAAATGTACCGCTCTGAGCGTTATTCCTTGTTCACAGAATGATAATCTGCCCCATGTGCGGAATACCAGTTACCGCTTTATAGCTGCTCACTTTCAAAATGGGTTTACTGTGCCTTTTTTCCTGCCCGTTTTTTCAATTTTTCTAATCCTTGATGTATACTACCTCCATTTCCTCCGTCTCTCTCTCTCAATTTTTCTATTCCTTGATGTATACTACCTCCATTTCCTCGGGGTCTCTCTCTCTCTCTCTCTCTCTCTCTCTCTCTCTCTCTCTCTCTCTCTCTCTCTCTCTCTCTATCTATCTATCTATCTGTCTCTATCTCTCTACTTTTCTCTTCCGTTCTTTTCCTCTTTCACTCTCTCTCTCTCCCCTTTCCCTTACATTTCTCCCTTCTCTTTTTTAACAGTGAATAATATCATTCCCTTCTTGGCTCAAATTCCATCCTCCACCTGTCCTCCCCCGCCCCCTTTTTTTTTCGCTTTTATAAAATATCAGTGTAATAATTGAATGACACGAACCCTCTCTAGATCTATCTCTTATCTTATTTATTTCGCCGGGAACTTCCCGGAGCAGCCATTGTCTTGATTTCAGTGGCGGTGTTATCAGGGGAGCAGTGTGCGGGCGTGAGTAGCGAACCCTTCCTTAACACCAGCAGATCCTTCGGTGCTAACAAGAGACTGTGCAGGGCCCCCAGTTATCAGAAATTAAGTGTCTCGGTTTAATACCAGGTTAACTGATGTGAAAGGTTAACGCCTTACACAATGAGCTTGCGAGTCTGGGGAAACGGTGATTTATTGGGAGAAATTGTTTTAGATCTACAGTCACAGTGGAAGTCCTACACGCAGACCTAGAGATCTGCAGGGATTAGATCTAGATTATACACAGCTTTCAGACGATCTAAGACGGCAATTTCTAAACAAGTTGCAAGTCGGGAGAGTGTAGTTAGAAAACAATAAAGATAGATCTGGATTGGATAATAACTCGTTCATGAAAGGCATTATGTTCTCGCTATAATGATACTGATTATGACAATAGTGTTACATGTGTTTAAGGATTTAGATTTTGTCAAAGATTTGACTAGTTGCGGTTTGACGAATCCGGGGATAAAGCATGCAAAGAAAAGCAATACTCGAAAAATAGTTCCGAAAGAAAATAAATGAAAAACTGTACTTTTTTTCTCTAAAACTTCTTAACTTTTTCTTTCATTTATTCACTTGTTGCTTTTCCCAATATTGTATTTTCTAACAGTTTATTATGTAGAAAATGTGTTACAATTACAATGAAATTTGGGGTACAAACCCCATGAAAAGGTTAATTTTAAAATTTGATCCATCATATTATTTGTGTTACAATGATTAGAGTCAACCCATCATTTGCGATATGTCACCGGTAATACACTATAGATTTAGATTTATCGGGCAGTAACAGAGAAATTCGGTGTTAAACTCGTTCTATAGTGTCGCCAAATTTCGCAGAATGGTGTTTTCCGTTAAGCGGGGTTATTATTTGAACGTAGAATCTACCGAGAACATAAAAAACTTTCCGCAGAAGATACCAACATGATCATCATCATCATCATGATAAAAGTTCTATCAGACATTATTTTCTAATCTGAAAATCCGCACACTTTATTACTTTAATAGAAATCAATTAATAAAGAAGCTGTTTATATTGAGGTAAAGGAGATAAATTGTTAGAATTAAACATGGATACCGGCTTGCCATCTCACTGTCCTGTGTCCAGTACCTAGGAGTACTTCCCTTGACCTTGACACTATTCTGCGTTTCAATAGTGATTTCTGCATTCTCTCACCAACATAAGGGCAGAATATCCGGTCTATTCGAAATTAAATATTTGGACACTGTGGAAATAGTTCTGAGGGCACAGATCGAATTCCTTGTCTAAACTATCGTTGTAAAAAGTTCTAGGAAAATCTTAGAGAGGCAGAGAGAAAGAGAAAGAAACCCGCCCCCACAATCTCCTACACCACCAGAGAGTGTATCCCTGAGGCCTGGCTGATGGTCTCAAACAGAGCTTTCCTCATGTCGGAGATATCCAGGAATGAGAGGTTTACACTGCCCATATGCACATCAAACACGGCACAAACTAATGTCAAGTGGATGTTAGATTGTGTCTCCATGTCTTGAGATAAACACTGACCCAGTACATTTAGACGTATCACTCTTTGCTCGGGTATCTAGTAGCTTATGTGGGGCTGTTCACTTTATCTAAGATCTATAAGAATGTACTATGTGAGTACCAAGTTGTTTCCCCATTCTTCATATATTAACGCCACATTCCTTTTCCCACGACCATCTCTTAATCAACCCCCTCTCACCCCACCTTTTTTTCCACCCCACACTCTCCCTTCCTTTATCTCGACGTTGAAGTGTATGTCGGTCTACATGTACATTTGTCAAATGTCCGTCTCTCTTGCTCTAATTTATTCTCTCTCTTTATTTATCTAAGTCTCTCTCTCTCTCTCTCTCTCTCTCTCTCTCTCTCTCTCTCTCTCTCTCTCTCTCTCTCTTTATTTCTCCTTCATATTTTTTTTTCTTTTTACTTCTTTTTCTTCTGTTTCTTTTCTGCTATTTTTATGCTATTTCTGTGAAAATTTCTATTTATCTACCTGTCTGTCTGTCTATCTATCTATCTACCTATCTATCTATCTATCTATCCATCAACCAATCTAAATATTCACCCATCTATTAATTTGGTCTATCCATCTATATACTTAATCCTCCCCCTCTATTTAAGAGTGATGTATTATCACCTGAGTTCAGTCTAACCTTGCCTCAAATGAGAGATAGCATCAGCCGTCGAGCAGAAAATCTGGCAAAAGTAATTACACAAATTACCTTTCATGCTAGAATCTGACAACGATATCTTTCTTTTCTTTTTTTTTTTTTTTTTTTTTTTGCACCTCTGAACAGCATTATTTTGTTTCGAGCAATTATCTTTACAGTCTGTTAGAGGCGCTTACTCGAGACAGAAGGAAAGAATTGGTCTTAGTTGTTGAGGCACAATTGTTAAAGTGTTCTCACGGATGAACTGTTTCCAAGCCTCATGTCAGAGGGCGAGACAGGACTGAAGTGTTATCACTGGTTTTGTGAATGTACTCTAAAAGATACATAGCAGATTAAAACAAACAGTTCCAGACATTGCCAAGGTGGTTATTCTAAGCTAGGATTGTTTGGATGATGCGGAGTGTAATGATTTGGAACTTTATGTTATAAACAGAATCTGGTTATGTGGAATCTCGACTATCAGTTTGTTGGCTACGGTCCATAATCACTGCTGTGAAAGTAAGCATTATTGTTTGCTGAACGAATTGTTATATCACACAAGAGCGAGCATATTGGGGAAAGTTTATGGCAGTTATAAGATAGTTTATTTACCGATCAGTTGAAGAGTAAAGAAAATGAAATAAAGAGGCAGGGAGAAAAGGAAAGTGAGAGAGAAAGAGAGAGAGAGAGAGAGAGAGAGAGAGAGAGAGAGAGAGAGAGAGAGAGAGAGAGAGAGAGAGAGAGATCAAAAGGAAGGTGTACGTTTTTAGTGGAGCAGATAAAATTTTGGAAGATGAATAAACAAAAAGTGTTTTACAGATGAATATACTGAACTGATAAATATTTAACAGACAGATGGATGGATACATAGATAGGTGGAAAAAGATAGACCTATCAATAAACAGTTTAAAGGTAAATACAAGACAGAAAGGTAAATAAGTGTTTAGGCGAGAAAATTGAGAAGTATTTAGATATAATATATATATATATATATATATATATATATATATATATATTTATATATATATATACACTGAACGATAAAATAAACAGACAGAAACTCAAACATATCTGGACAGGAAAGATAGATAGCTAAATCACGTTAATAAATAAAGAGGTAGAAAGAAAAAAATGTGTGGGTAGATTTATTTAATTAAAGAGATTTCTTGTTTTTGTTACTGGATATCACGTTAGATAGACGGTACTGTTGACCAGAAAGACAAACAGTTGTATCACAGACAATCAATAATTATTCGTAAGGGGTTCATGAGAAAGGATTCCCATCTTTGGATACTAACACATACATACACATATACTCACAAACATAAACACTCTCATACACAATCACCCACCATATACACAAAGAGCCAACTTACCGAATAAAGTCCCGAACAGTGAGAGGATAACTAGTCCAAAGTTGGCATAAGGAGGCATCTCATATAACCCGCCGTACTACGGAGTGACATGCGCACAAGTCGAGATATTCCGTGGATTCCCTGACTTCCGCTTGTTGCAGTAGGGATGCAACGTAGGTTATTTCAGCAGTAATAGATTAAAAGTTCCGAGGGATCGATCTGAAGGTTGTTTCAACAGATTAAAAGCTGCGCAGGACAGATCTGAGGTTTCTTTGAACGGTGATAGACTAAAAGTTCCGTGGGACGAACTTTAGATTATTCTGTATTACTATTAGTCTGAATTTGCATATAAAACTTTTATCACTCTCATTGAAACAGAGCTGTTTGAGTTTCCATTGTTGTGACAGTCACGATGCTTAGTATGAACATTTTTTATTCCCATCAGCAATTATATCGTTCACCATAGAAAGTTGTTCATGAAAACCAAAGAATAACATAAATAACAAAATATCGCCGAGAGGACGACTTAGATCATTTCGACAATGACAACTCTTTCAAGGAGAAAAGCAACTGTGTGATCATTGTCATAAAATATAGGGAAATCATTTTTTAAAGTTTAATATACATCGTAGTTTGAGATTTGTTTTCTAAGTAAAATTAAAGCACAAAATATCTGGTGGTCTTTGTGGTACTCCATTTGAGAACCACATGTTGGAAATATTACTGACAAGTCCAAGTTCTTCTTCTTCCTTTCTTCACATATTTATACACAACTTTGTGAAGATGTATTTGCCTAACTGTCTGCTCTTGAAATCTAACAAAGCGGGAAAATAGGAAAATATTTTTTTTTACAATAAATAGCTTTAGGTTTCCCAGTCAGCACTATTCAGATATCAAAAACTTTGAGCTCTAGTAGGGAACTGTGAAGTTCGGCTTCCACTTGGCTTTGTCTTGTATTTGACAATGATAATTATGTAGAGTTGAAGCCCGTCTCTAGCACAATGTGTTCCACCAAAGAGTGTGTAACACTGTTGCCAGTAACACTGAACTAGCGTCCAGGAAGCTTGGTTAAAACGCCTGTCCGCTCCTCAGGATCTTTCAGCCTCCAGTGTATCGATGTTCTTATATCCAGGGGCTGAAACAAGGGAGACAGAATTATTTTAATGCTAGTGAAGGTTCGTGAATTCTTTTTCAGGAACTTCAGGTATTAAAATCATGGTTTGCAGTATACGATGACCATGGTGAGAAAGATAACGTTTTGATAATAGTGGTGCTTATGGTCATAAATTTGGAACATATCAATGAGGATATGGCTATCATGATAATAATAACGATTCATTAATGATGATATTAATAATATTGATGAAGGTGACAACGGTAAGAATAAAAATGACAATATAATGATAATGAACAAGATAATGATGATTATCATGATCATGATGATATTGTTATTGTTGATTGTGATGATGAAAATATAGATGATAGGAAGTTGATATGAGTGTGAATTGTGAAAATTGTTAATTTTAAAGTTTTTGCAACATTTTCTATCGCTTTTCATTTCGATTCGGATTCCTTGATAGAAGTTTTCTTTATAAATATTTGGAGGTGAAGCCCCAAAAATGAACCAAGACAGTCCATTCTCTACGTGCCTGTCGGCACACCTGGACGGCACATGTGTGAAGCATCCATTGCTATGTTATTCCACACTAGACAACCTTGTCTGGACACAATAAGGTTACCTGCACTTGAAAGTCGTAAAAACCCGTCTAAATAAAAACCTTCAGCTTGTAAACAGCGATAAGGTGTCTGAAGCCCTGTTGGCAAACAAACCGTGTTCTATATTTTGTGCGTAAGCATCTTGTTTGATGGCGACTCAATTCGGGTTACACATTAAAAAAGTGAAAGAAAGAAACCTTGGATAAAAGCAAATCTAACGGCAAGTAATTCGTTTTATATTATCAATTTTTTTTTTTTTTGGGGCATCGAAAATTGATATCTTTTCAAGTTTCGAATTTTTCATGTGCGACAGATGATAAAAAAGATATCAAAGATAATGAAGTAAGTCGCTTACTGGATCTTCTGTCGATCTTGGAGCAGGTGGTTTTACTTTTAATTGAAATGTCGTGCATGGAAAGATATCTTTAAGAAGATATGTGTGTTGCTTATGTTTGCGGGTTATTTGAAGTACGGTGATGTCAACAGAAACGCTGTGAAAGGATAATCACGTCATTGGGGATTTGTTTTAAACTGACAAAGAGAGAGACACACATATAGTCTGATCGATAGACATACAGGCATAGTGAAATAGAGGAGAGAGATAGAAAGAGAAAGCGAGAGAGAGAGAGAGAGAGAGAGAGAGAGAGACAGAGACAGAGACAGAGAGAGAGAGAGACAGAGACAGAGAGAGACAGAGACAGAGACAGAGAGACAGACAGACAAACAGACAGACAGAGAAACAGGAGAAGGGAGTGGCTGGATAAAAAAATGAAAGAAAGACAGAGAAACATGCCTGTATTAAACATCAACCACGAATCTTAAATTGGTTGAAAACGTTCAAATTAACTGGTTTAGGTTGCACGAAATGTTTGAGCGCCATATTTCAATTGGCATCGAAACAGTTATTTTATTATATAAGAGTAAAAACTGAGGCAGTACGCATTTTTGGTTAAATCTGCTGAGAAGAATTCAATAAGCGTTGATCAGGGAACAGCATGTCTGCCAGCCTTAGATAAAGATTTAAAAAACTTAGCAGATATTCTAGGGTAGAAATTCCCCCTTTTTTTTGTTTAACTTTTTCATGTCATTCGGTATAATTATACAGCACCAGTCGGCTTCTTAGTTTTTATTCGCTCAACAGTGTAAAGCGCCCACTCTTAATATCGGGAATTGTGCAAAAGCTTGCTAAGAGATGCGCAGATTCATGTTTGAATAAAAAGCTACATATTAAAGGCGCTTTAGGGAAAAAACGATTTTTCGCGTAACAACATTAACTCAGTAAATCGCAGTAATGAGGCAATGGTTTTTGGACAAAACTCATCGGATCTAATCGTGACTTTGACTCAGATCTTTGTGTCGTCGCCTTTCTAAGCCATATTTCTTAAGGTACGCCAGACAGCAGAACTATGAGACAAACAATTTATTTTATTTTGTAAAATACTAAACTATTTGTAAATCATTCATTGTTTTATACGTTTAAATAATAAGACGGCTATGAGTTCCTGCAAGAGAAAAAATCTTTCGGCACTTTCGGAGGTAATTTATAACTTTCTTATAACTGTTTACAATTACCATTAAGCTGGTATTCCTTATTTCTAGTTAGTTGGAAAACCATGCAACAATCAAAGGAGACTAAAATGATGTTTTGTACAGTTCTATCTGCGATCTTTCTGCAGGAAGGAAATCTGGAAATACAGGTAGTTGTTGTAGTAGCAGCAGCAGCAGCAACAGCAGTAGTAGTAGTAGTAGTAGTAGTAGTAGTAGTAGTAGTAGTAGTAGTAGTAGTAGTAGTAGTAGTAGTAGTAGTAGTAGTAGTAGTAGTAGTAGTAGTAGTAGTAGTAGTAGTAGTAGGGTTGTGATAGTAGTAGTAGTTGTAGTAGTAGTAGTAGTAGTAGTAGTAGTAGTAGTAGTAGTAGTAGTAGTAGTAGTAGTAGTAGTAGTAGTAGTAGTAGTAGTAGTAGTAGTAGTAGTAGTAGTAGTAGTAGTAGTAGTAGTAGTAGTAGTAGTAGTAGTAGTAATAGTAGAAGAAGAAAAAGAATTATTATCATCATTATCATCCTCATCATCATCATAATAATAATAATAATATTAATAATAATAATAATAATAATAATAATAATAATAATAATAATAATAATAATGATAATAATAATAATAATAATAATAATAATAATGATAACAGCAACAACAACAACAACAATAATAATAAACATTAAAATGTTTATCATTATTAAAATAGTTAGCATTATACTGATTGTATTCATTATAATTACAATGATTATAGTAATTCGATAAAAGTGATGAAGCAACTTACGAAAAAATTAAGCAAAATTTTCAACATTTTAGCCGTCCGCTCTTATGGACGTTTATTTTCCAAAGAAAAAAAAAAGAAACTAATAAGCTCTAATCTTGAGCACAACAACTGTATTTGTTAGTCCAGAGATCCTCTGCACTCAAGAAAGAATGGCTGGAATGAAATTAACTCTGGGACTTATGAAACAGCTCAGAATTATGTGAATCGTGACCGCCCAGCTCACAGTGCGACTGAGAGATTGGCATCGCTTAATTCCTGTTAACTGTTAGTGGGCGGTGGGTGAGCAAAGCCTGCTCCATGATTGAACAAACTTCTCAGCTTTCCGCTGAGACTTGCACGTGAAGGTGCGCAAACTAACAGGTCTGGGATGAGCGTTGCAGTGTGCGCCACAGGAGCAAAAAAAAAATATTGTCACTATTTTTTTTGGCAATGAACCGCTCGCTAAGCACTTAAACGCAGGCTGCTTTTTGGAAACGCATTTCCTTCTGCTTAGAAATAGAAGGTAGCTTCGTATAAAGTTAATACCATTTTAAAAGACATTTTTTTTTTAAATTTTATCAAGTTTTGAGATCATTAATTTAATGAAAGTTGTACATTTACTTTAGCTCGCAGGTTGTTACTAGTTACAGGTCACGAGTACAGAAGTTTGAACTAAATCGGGATGTCGAATTAGGATATACTTGTCCATTCTCTCTGGCCTCTGCATCAGTAAGAGACCATATGCCGTCTTAGATACTACAATCAATTTGATCGAAGTATCTCTATAATAAAAAGAAATAAAATAAAATTATAGATTCCATAAAAAAAAAATTATAATGAATCCAATAACTTTATTTGTACATGTTTTATTATTGTCACGAATTCTATCCTTTTCTACTATAATTATATCTATCTACCTATTAATTTAACTCTGTGTCTGTATCTCTTTCTATCAATCTCTTTTGTGTGTCTCTTCAGCTTTATATCTATCTACCAATCTATCTGTGGATATCTATTTTTTCATCTGCTTTATCTATATTTGTATGTCTAAATCAGCATTGATCTTTCCATATATCTTCATCCTGCATAATTGTATCAATAGATTTATTTTATTTAATTATTTTATAACTGGCAGTTTTAATCCTACCTGTCTTTCTATCTTTTTTTTACATGTAAAATAATTTATATGATTTCACATAAAGTTATCATGACTTCCAGGTTGAATGAGGAGTGGTTTCTTTACAGACAGTCTTATCAGAGTCTGTATCAACCTGCCGTCTTTCTACCACAACATGTGTAGCCACTTTTATTATCGCAAACAACCAGATCTTCAACAGACAGATCCTTGAGACAGGGTTTAATCTGAAAGATGATGTCATCAACAAACTTTATTAATTTCTTTACCACAGGTAACCAACACCTTGTGAGAGTGGGTGAAACTTTCAGTTGAATCCAAGTCTCCTTGTTACAGAGAACTTTTCAGCCCATAATGAAAGACGTTTAGAACGAAGTTAATCTTGTCTCTGAAAGCAGTAACTTTGCTTTTGGGTGCCGCAATCTATCTATCGCCCTTTCTTTCTTTCCATCTGTCTGAGCATCTGTTTCTCGGACAATAGATCAAACAGCCAGTGTATCCTGTTCTTATTGGTTCTATAAATAATGCACCCGTGGATATTCACCCCTGGCTGCAATTAGTCACTTCACAAGAATGGAGAGCGTGTATTGAGCTGTCCTAAAGTGGAGAGACCAATCTGCCCAATATCAGCCAAAGTTCGAGAAAAATAAAAATAAAGAAATCACCTGAGCTAACGGGATAATAAAAACAAATCCAGGTGTACAAAGTTATGGCCAGGTTCTCAGGTAATCTCCCTTGGAAACAAAACCATCAAGCCTATTATCTCAAACTTTTGCTTCTCTCCCTTCCCATTACTTTGTTAACACTAAACAGAGTTGCCATTAACACATCCCCAACGGTAGCGATAATGGAACTTGCAGGCGGTCGACATCTTTACAATTTATACACAAATAAAGGGGGACGTAACAAGAAGAGTTGGGTGAGAAAAATTCTTTTTTTTTCCTTCTTTTTCTTCCTATTTCGAGAATGTTATCCTTTAATGCTAAAAGTAAAATGTAAATGTTCTGAGCAGCATATTAATTTTTCCTCAATAAAACTGAACCATGTCTGTATTTGTTTGATTATCTGAGTGAAAAGAAAAAAATACTTTTACAGGAATTAAAAGGTGTTCTCTTGAGTTTGATTTTAGTAAACGTGCGTGAAGTTATCATATAAATATATTGAGTGTGTATTTTAAAGGTATCTGGATATATTGGAGATGTTAAAATAGTCTTTCGGAAAGAGAGCGGGAAAACCTGTTCATAGAATTTACAATTTGGGACTAAAGTACAAATATAGAATGCACTGTCACAGATTACCTTCAGTGTAGAGAAACAACTTTCTAAATTTAGAAACGTACAAAAAGGTTTCACGGTGGGTTGCAAACTCAAATGCTTAGGTTTACGGAAAAACTCAAGTCACCAAACTAGAAAACCACCAAAAACACAGTTAAACCTCAATCTAGGAATAGACGAAAACCGCATCGAGTCTTCTGAGTGAGGCTTTTTTTTTTCACTATCCAACCTGGCTAAGTGTGGCAAATCTATAAAATTACAGGTTTTATCTCTGTGTGTGAGCTCTGGATCATGGAAAAAGATAGATTGTTGATTTTTATCACAACTTGAGGTTTGAAAGAGGAAGAGAGAGAGAGAGAGAGAGAGAGAGAGAGAGAGAGAGAGAGAGAGAGAGAGAGAGAGAGAGAGAGAGAGAGAAAGAGAGAGAGAGAGAGAGAGAGAGAGAGAGAGAGAGGAGGAAGGGGGGGGGGGGGGGTATAACCAGTCACTGTGGAGGAGGCAGAGTTTCATACCAGCCTGTTGATGGCGGTATATTGCCATGTGGGAATGCTTCATCCCCATAAACTAACGGAATGTTTGATAGTACTGTGTCTCCTGTAGATTGAATTCGTTTGGCTAAGAGGTTCTTGGGAGAACTAAGGGTCCAATAAAGTGTTTCAGGCCTGTCCATATGTTTGAGATAACTTTTCAAAATTGTATCGAAAACGTCGAGTATCTTTTGGAAGCACCATGCCTCAATCGACATTTTCTTGAAAAAAATACTGAATCAACCATATGATTGTCATAATTTGTAAAACCTTTCAGAACTGAACACTCGCTTGATTTTCTTTTATCCGCTTTTTGAATTGTGACGGACTGGGATCTGATTCTTGGCTGCCGATTTTTTTTTAATGGCCAACGCATGTGAGAAAAAGTAGCCAAAGCTCTATTGTATTCTGCTGTCAACACGACTTATTGCGCTGTCCAATCCTCGACTTGACCACACATGCTTAGGGAAGGAGAGCAGAGAAGAGATACAAGAACTTCGTCACTACTGAGATCATATTTGATGTTCTACCCGGTGGGCCACAACAGTAATATCTTCATCAAAGAGGACACAAGGCCAGAACTCTGACTTTGCTAATAATTAATCGCACATCGTACGTCCAAAGTTTGTGAAATTGGTTCTGTTCAGAGGACTGCTATGTGGGTTGAAATATCTGGATGAGTGGAGAGACAAAAGGTGTGTGAGAAGGGGAAGAGGAAGAAATTATTTAGTTTTACGAAGAGCAGTTGTTTTTTTTAATCAAAGTTTGCTTGAAAAATCCATTGAATGTGAGGAAAAAGTCAGTTTGATATTTCAAGAATTCTAGATCTATCTATTTTACATCAATGCAAGTCAAGAACTGGAGCTAGACTGAGGCATCCTCTGTTTTAACGAGAAAGAATTTAAAAATAACCAAGTTTGTATAGTTATGATTTTCAGCTGCAGTGAGTAAAGAAAGAAAATGTTTCTTGACGTTTCAAGAATTTCTGAATGAGTGCTACTGCACGTGTAACGGCCTATGTGGGAGTGGTTATGCGGCGAAGTTTTATTTTCATTTTCTTCAGGGGAGGGGCGGGGGGCGGTGAAGCGGTAGATATTGAGGTGAGGCGGTATACAAGTATAAGCGGTAAGGAACGCACGTCTATGGAGAGAACCAGCTATGAGACAAGTCCATGATTGTGAGATCTTTCCACTCTGAACTGTGGTTCTAATCAGTAGTCACACTGTCCATTTAACGAGCAGCGCTGCAAGTTTCACAACTACACGCGACAGGAGCAGAATGAGTCTCTGGCACCAGGCGAACCACTGGCTGCTGCCAAGCAGATGAACAACTAAATGTTTATAGTTTGATAAATAATGTGTAAAATTGTGTTTTAGATAATACCAATACCTCTGTCACACTTTGCATTCAGGTGAGAAAGAACTGCAGAGGAATATTTCAGTCCTCTCATTGTTTCTGTGTTTATTTGTCTGTGAATTTGCGCACAGCTTCTTTTTTTTTTATTTTACTTGTAAGCTCATTTTCTTTCTTTTTCTTTTCTTTTTTTTTTTTTTTGCATTCATAATTAATTTTATACAGAGCTTGTTTGCAAAGTTGCAAGATAGAATGGGCAAAAGTGGATTCACTCACGTGATGAATTCAATAACCGAAATCACGGGTTGAAAAAATACTTGAAATACAGGTAACTTATAACACATCTGCTGTACTCCACTCCCACAAGCTCACTTTTCATTTTACGAGAACTCAGTATTAATGAGTTCTTTTCCGGTAAAAGCACATATATTATTTTAAAAAAAGTTCTTTACTTTCCTAACGTTCCAAACTGTTATGTAGTGCACATAGTTGTCTACAGTTCAGTGGGTCGGTTGTGCTTAGCCTGTGGAAGTGTTTACCGATCTACTAACGACTTGGGTTAATGACCTTCCCTTTTCTTGCACCGGAACAGGTAACAGGGATGACGGAAATAATGAATGAAGTAGTATACTGGTCTAATTAACAACGCAGAGAGCGAGAAAGAGAGAGAGAGAGAGAGAGAGAGAGAGAGAGAGAGAGAGAGAGAGAGAGAGAGAGAGAGAGAGAGAGAATCATAGGAAGATTGAAGAAAAAGTGGGAGAGAGATGGAGAGAGAGAGAGAGAGAGAGAGAGAGAGAGGGTGAGAGAGAGAATCATAGGAAGATTAAGGAAAAAGTGGGAGAGAGAGAGAGAGAGAGAGAGAGAGAGAGAGAGAGAGAGAGAGAGTGTGTGAGAGATAATCATAGGAAGATTGAGGAAAAAGTGGGAGAGAGATGGAGAGAGAGAGAGATGGGGAGAGAGAGAGAGAGAGAGAGAGAGAGAGAGAGAGAGAGAGTTAGCTTTAAAGAGACAATGGGAAAGACTGGGTAGGGGATGGGAGGGGGTGGGAGAAAGATAAAAAGTGACATAGTTACAGAACAAATCAGAAACTTAGAAAGGAATAGGGAGTGAGAAAAAAGGATAGGTGGTTTAGATAGATCGAAAGAAAGAATGAATCAGTGTATAAAAAGATACCAAATTGTAACAGACGAAGAAAAAAGGCAGCAAAAGAGAGGGAAAAAAATAGACAGGAAGACAGAGAGTGTTCAGTGACGAGGAGTATGTGATGATAGAAAGAGAGAGAGAGAGAAAGTCAGTAATTCATGAAGAAAAAAAAAACACAGAGGAAGGTATTAATGCTTTTAAAAAATGAAAGCAGATTGCCACCTTCGATTATTCAATGGAAACACTAGTGTAGTCTGTGACAAAATTTTTGATTAAACCCCAGAAGATGCAAGCCTGGTACAGTAGTGTTATCCTCACGGGAGGTCTGGCGTGCAGTGTAGCAAGACTGAGCGATTTTTTTTTTTGTTTTTTTTTTTTTTTTTTTTTTGGGCGGGAGGGGGGGGTTATTGTTATTGTTAATCCTTGTGGTTATTCAATACTCCACAGTAAAATGTGTTTAACAGTGATTATCTTCCCTTGATAAGTAACAACGAAGAAAGGATATATAATATAATGTGTTTTTACGAAGTAATTCACCGACGATATTTGACAGGAGGTTGAAGGCGATATGTAAACAATTCTTGTTCAGAGCAGAAACCAGGACACATTTGTTTTTTGGTTATTAATGTTTTAGGTCTGTAATAAAATCATATTGGGTGGCGTTGTGATATAAATATGAGAGATTGTTTTACAGGACAGAATTTTTTCGAATTAAATATTTCTTTTTTTTTATTTTTGTTTGCTCGTATTACTGACTCACCTTGATGTAAGATTTTTATTTATGATTGTATTTGTTTGTATTTTGATATGATTTTTTTTTCATATATATGTCTCTGTAAGTTATTGTTTGGGGAAAAAAGTCGACTCGTACGGCTGGTCTAATTACAAAAAGGTTCAAGGTTTATTTCTCGGCTGATTGTGGTAACGGTTCCCTTGTAGTCCTTGTTAAGATCATCGGGAAATCTGAGACTGTAAACTGGGCAAAGAATGGAGACCGTACATTGAGAATCTTCAACTTTGAAGAATTAAATCAAAGAAAAGATCCAAGTTGAAACTTTTTCCAAATTTTGCACGTGAATGGCCAATATTGTTAGTACACAGATCTTTGAACTGTGGTTAGTCTGCAAGAGATAAAGAAAGAATCAGATTCGATGGCGGTGAAATAGAGAAAAAGGAGAATTAAAAATAAATATAAGAGAAAGAGAGAGAGAGAGAGAGAGAGAGAGAGAGAGAGAGAGAGAGAGAGAGAGAGAGAGTGGGGGGGGGGAGGAGGGAGATAGAGAGATAATGGGCTACAAACAGAATGCTAGGCAAACCAAGACAGAGAAAGAGGAAAATGATAGATGCGATTGGGAAAAGGAAAGTTAAAAAACAATTAGAGAATAAGATAATGGGTTAATGCGTTTTTAGCGAGAAGTGGGGATACCGAGAAAAGAGACTGAAAAGTTGAGAGAAATAAACAAGAGGGAAAAAAGAAAAGAGAAATAAGGGGAAAGGGAGAAAGAAATGCATTGAGATCTATAAAAGGAGGCAGGAAGAATGTGAGGAGAAGGAAAGGAAAGTTTAGAAAAGAAAGATAAAGGAAGAGAGCAGTCTATTATACAATTTGTTTATGGGATAATGGGAAAGAATGCGATGGAGAGTACACAGACTTTCTCTGTACCCGAAATAGAAACAAAGGCATCACTCAGATCTCTCTGTTCTCTCTCTGTCTCTCTCTGTCTCTCTCTCTCTCTCTCTCTCTCTCTCTCTCTCTGCATCGCTCTCTCCCTGTCTCTCTCTTTTTCTTTCTCTCTCTCTCTCTCTCTCTCTCTCTTTCAATCTATCTATCTATCTATCTTTCTCTCTATATCTCTCTCATTCTCTCTATCTCTCTCTATATATATATCTCTCTTTCTCTCCATCTCTCTCTCACTTACTCAAATACACATGCTTACGGGTGGTCTATCATTAGTTTGCTGGAAAACTGATCCATCCACTATCAATATGTTGTAGAAACCCCATATGGCCCAGAGATATTATTTTGTCCGGCAGACCAGGCAGGTGGTAGCGGTATTTTTAGTGCATGTATAATTATATTGCTTTTAAATGTTACGTTACCAAAATTCTTTCCTGCTGGATTTTCTTTATTTTTATGCCTATAAACTATTTAATCTATGTATGCATGTTATTTTTGCTCATGACATATACTTAACCTTTCATCCATACTTTGTGTATTACATGTTTGGGTCGTCATAAAGTTGAATTGAATTTTGTATGGAGATTAGAGAGTGAGGAAAAAAATTCGTATGATTGTGGGGCAGAAAGAAAAGCAAAAAGAGAGAGAGAGGTAAAAAATGAAACAGACAAGGGCCTAGTCAGGAGGAACACTGAGGTAAACAGTTGAAGAGTACGTAGAGTATAACAGTATAAGTAAAATAGCGAAGAAAACATAAAAAAGACAGAAGAGGAAAGTAAAAGAATTGAAGAAGAGAGAAGATAGTCAAAAGAAGGTTTTGGAGAGATGTAATACAATCATTGCTGTATCTTATTGTTCAAAGTGTGAAGTAAACCTTTCACATCTTGAAACTCTTAATTTTTCTTCTAATTCCTAATTACTCCGACATTGAGTCTAGAGCAATCAGTTTCTTAGTTGTTCGAGTTTTAAGTTCATAGCTTATGTTTCAAGTCCTTGTGGAATGGAGACAGACTCTCTAATTTCTAACATATAAATCAGAAAATCGGCATTTGACTCCGATTTCCAGGAAGAGGGCAGAATTAATTGATATTAATTTTTTAAAATTATTCTACGACAACAATTTAAGGCAAGTTCAAGTAGAGTAGCCATTCTTTTCTCTTCGCATGTCTGTCCGTCTGCTGGTCATTATTAATTTCAAGTTCTAAGGGCGACGACCGCCAAACTAACCAACCGAACATTGTACTGTCGCTGTGTGGGTGGTCATGGTGATAATTATTTTAGTTTCGCTTGTTGGATGGAAGAGGAGCGTACAGCAAGAAACTTTTTTGCTTTGCAGGTTTTACGGTTTTAATATCATCTTCACATCTCCCATCCCATACATTCCCCTCTTCCTATATATATATTTACACATTCACTTCCGCATTTTTTATTTTTTATTTTTTTTAGAACATTATTTTGGTAACATTCCGCTTCTAACAGCTCATCTGTGGCTAACCCCAGCCGACAGCCAGGATTTTGACGCCACCATCGCGGGTCAAGCTAGCTCGGAGACCCGTACTTAGCGCCCTCGCTTCAGACGCCGCTAGAGCTGCAGGTTCGGGTGGAGTAGCTCACAGGTCTTATGTTTTGAAAACCTTGAGATTCCAGATCGTGCTGAGAACTGTTTGCAGGCAGTCAGGTTCATTCACAAAGACTCGGCTGCAAGCTTCCACTGGCGCACAGATGTTATCATGATCTTGCATGTTTTCAGACGTCGGGAGAAGTGGAGATTGGGGTGTGAATAGAGGAATACAGTTTAGAAACAGAGAGTGAGAGAGAGAGAGAGAGAGAGAGAGAAAGCGAGACAGACAGACAGACAGACAGACAGACAGACAGAAGAGACAGACAGACTGGCACAGAGAAGGGAGATAAAACTTGAAAAAATAGTGTTTATAGAGAGAATAATGTGTTGGTGTATACTAAATCGTTGAAAGCACGAATTCTTTGTCCAATAATTTACAAGTAGTTTTAAAAACCTCTCTTAGATAAACGAAAAAAAAAGAAGACAAAAAAAAACAACAAAAAAACAAACGAAGCAGAATTATAAAAGGAAAAAAGAGAAAGGAAGAACAGAAAGGTAATAAAAGGAAAAAAGAAAACAAGGTCGGTAACTAAGATGTTGATCCAATCAAACACAACATTCCTAGGTATTTATCTCCCTTTCCCTGTTCGTGCAGAACTAATAAGTCTTCTCTTTTTAGCATAACACGTGATTTTGGTAATTAAACACATATTTTATTATTACTTACCTGAGGAAACGAGACAGAGAGAGAGAGAGAGAAAGATCGAAAAGAGAGAGAGAGAGAGAGAGAGAGAGAGAGAGAGAGAGAGAGAGAGAGAGAGAGAGAGAGAGAGAAGTTTCAACTTTGTGAAAATGTCCAACCTATAATGAAGTTTTCATCTAAATTGCAAGAAACTTGAAAGGGAGTTTAAAATAAAATACCAAGAGTTAGGAAAGTTAAGGTAAGCAATGGAAAATATTGAACCTGGCCGAAAAACAAAAAAGAGCTGTTTAGATCGTTACATACGATGAATTATAAGAATTGCTGCAAAAGTCTCCTAGAGATGTATACAGTAGAAACGGCTTTGTCGATTACTTGCTTAAAAAAGGTGGATGTGACCTCTTTAATACGTATGCAAAAATCCTTTTCGACTTTTTTGCAGCTCACATGTCAAAGTCCAGAAAATACCTGAGGGAACAATTATTTCTATGCTTTTGACATTGAGATGAACTAAGGATCGACAACTATGCTATTATCCTTTCTGTGCGGTGATTTGATTTGTTGCTTTCAGCTCTCTACATCCTTCTTCTTTTTTCTTTTTTTTTTTATCCAGTTTCTGGAACGGTTGGCTCCTGCACTCATCCATGAAACAGCGGTGTGGGAGGAGTATGGGTGGAGGTGACGTAGGTGAAAAGAAACAACAAAATTAATGTCAACCTGACCCACCCACACGGAAAATCCTAATTGTTATGTCAGCTTAATGACTCTTTTTGTAACTATTTTAAAAGAGTTCTCCTAAGCACTAAAAAAATACCAAGTGGCACTTTAGCCAGCATTATGAATAATGAAAACAGCAGTTACTATATTTTTCACTGGTGGTTTTTTTTAAAAATAATTTTATGCCTACATAGTACGGCTATCAACAGTCAATTATTTTCTTTCTTTGTCTAAAATCTCTCTCTCTCTCTCTCTCTCTCTCTCTCTCTCTCTCTCTCTCTCTCTCTCTCTCTCTCTCTCTCTCTCTCTCTCTCTCTCTCTCTCTCTACCTCTCCCCCTTTCCTCTGTTTCTAGCTGCATTTCTCTCTCTCTCTCTCTCTCTGTCTCTCGGTATATCTATCTCATGCTCTTTTTTTCCTGTTCCGTTTCTGCTTCTTTCTTCTACTTTCTCTGTATTCTTCACGTTTACTTCCTTGTGTGACACTTTCATCTCTGTTTCTCTCTCTCTCTCTCTCTCTCTCTCTCTCTCTCTCTCTCTCTCTCTCTCTCTCTCTCTCTCCTTCTCATTCCTGATGTTTATCTATTTTTCAATCTCACTTTATACCTTCTCTCTCTCATACTCTCTCTCTCTCTCTCATTCTTCCACGTTCATAGATCTCCAACTCCTTTATTTTTTTTATCTCTTTTTTTTTTTTCTTCACACATATTTATGGTTATTTGTTAAGATTGTTTGTTCTACTGATGCATTGTGACATCTGGTAGACATTTTACCCCAAAGTTGTCTTGCTAACTTTTTACCCAGCATCCATTACCAGCTGCTCGTTCTATCGGAGTCATTTCCTTCCTCAAAACACTCACTTTAAAATATCGCCCAGGCTCTTCTTCTAATCTCTTTTAATAATTAAATGAAAAACGCCCTTCTTCTGGTTTTTAAAAATTGCAAAATCTCTAACCTCGGACTCGAAGATATAGTTGTGAGTGATATTCAAAAGGAAAGAATGATGCTGATCTGCTACTTGAAGTAATATACGATAGAATTTTTTTTTTTAGTAGTAGTAGTAGTAGTAGTAGTAGTAGTAGTAGTAGTAGTAGTAGTAGTAGTAGTAGTAGTAGTAGTAGTAGTAGTAGTAGTAGTAGTAGTAGTAGTAGTAGTAGTAGTAGTAGAAATAGAAGTAGTAGTAGTAGTAGTAGTAGTAGTAGTAGTAGTAGTAGTAGTAGTAGTAGTAGTAGTAGTAGTAGTAGTAGTAGTAGTAGTAGTAGTAGTAGAAATAGAAGTAGTAGTAGTATTAATAATAGTAGTCGTAGTAGTAGTAGTAGTAGTAGTAGTAGTAGTAGTAGTAGTAGTAGTAGTAGTAGTATTAGTAGTAGTAGTAGTAGTAGCAGTAGTAGTAGTAGTAGTGGTTGTAGTAGTTACAGTAGTAGTAGTAGCAGTAGCAGTAGTAGTAGCAGTAGTAGTAGTAGTAGTAGTAGTAGTAGTAGTAGTAGTAGTAGTAGTAGTAGTAGTAGTAGTAGTAGTAGTAGTAGTAGTAGTAGTAGTAGTAGTAGTAGTAGTAGTATGGGAGTATGGGTTAAAATGGACTATTCATGTATATGTGGCAGAAAATGTACCACCGACAGAGGGATGAAGATCCACTAAACTAAAATGGATTGTTTGAATGCTTCGACGTATCAATAGTAGCGCACTGCCCAGGCAGTTAGGACGTTGGAAAAACAAAGCCAGCTTCAAAACCAGAGAGCTGAGAAAATCCACACTGAGGAGTCAGACGAAGAATTGCGTCAACTCATTGACGCTAAACGCCAGAAGAGCAAAAAAACAATGGGAAGTTCTGGATAGCAACATAGTCCTATACAAGGAAAAGCTCATCGCGAAAAGCACTTTGGAGCACTTTCGGTGACATTATCTACCAGACATGTCTAAAAACCTTCGAGGCTAAACATCATCAAGTCAGAAGAAAACCTAGGAAAAGTTGATGACAACGTGAGATGGAAACTGCGCACGCAGAAGAAAACCCTAATGAAACAAATGAAGTCATCGATTGAAGAAGAGAAAATCGAGCTGCAGGAACTTTGGCGAGGTTTGAAGGCGAGACACTCAGCCCAGAGCAGAGCAGAATCTGCAAGGAAAAAAAATGAAGTCAAAAGAAAAAGAGCCGGGAGCACTCCTTCAAAAACCCATTTCAGTTCGCAAGACAACTCTTCCAGCTACCAAGATCAAATTCCATTTCAGTGCAGAAAGAACCGCTAGAGACCCATCTGAGGAAAACATAATTCTGACATAGATAGAGGAATACCTCTCAGAGAACCTGAAAGTCTGGTTTCTGACCCAGATAGAGGAATATCTCTCAGAGAACCTGGAAGTCTGGTTTCTGACCCAGATAGAGGAATACCTCTCAGAGAACCTGGAAGTCTGGTTTCTGACCCAGATAGAGGAATATCTCTCAGAGAACCTGGAAGTCTGGTTTCTGACCCAGATAGAGGAATACCTCTCAGTGAATCTGGAAGTCTGGTTTGGCCAGCTGCTCCCGGGGAAAAATTCAATAACAAACCACCAAGCTTGAACGAAATCAATGCAGTAATGCACAAAGCAAGAGCCAAGTCAGCTTCAGGGCCGCATGGTGTGCTTTACCTACAGTGCAAAAGATGTCCAAACGTTCTAAAGCGGCTGCACAAAATATCTTACGAAAATGGGTACATAAATACATCAGTCCAGAAAGGAGGTATCCCCGGAATTTCTGGATGCTTAGAGCATGCAACGATGAACTGGGAAGCCATTCAAAGGGCTTAATCGGAGAAACTTAACCTCGAAAGCATTTGGTTGGACCTGGCAAATGTTTACGGATCGGTACCACATCAAATGATTCAACAAGCCCCAAGGATGTAATATGTTCCAGAGGATATATACAAGTGATGCTAGATGACTATTGCAGCGGTTTCCGGATGAGGTTTTTCACTAATTGCTACATCACAGACCGTATAAACTTAGAAACTGGAATCGCCATGGGCTGCACCAAATCCCCAACCCTAAAAGCCATGGCTATGGAAGTCATCTTGAAAGCAGCAGAAGATAGCGCAGGCCCGGCAAACCTAGATGGTGGTTGCTACATGCCCCTCCCCCCTATCCCCACCTTTGAAAGCATTCATGGATGATACCAACATAATCTGCTCAAATGAAGACAAAACACGCCGAATGCTAGAGGTGGCAATGTACTGCCGCAAAGCAAATCTGAGATTCCCTCTGAAATCCACCTTTGAAGAATATAAATGTCGTAAAATCAGACTACTCTGCATGTTAGAGGATTCGGAAGACCCGATTGTGAAGACCTACCATAAAGACAGGTAGGAAATCGAAAGTTGTCGAAGCCATAGACCAAGCCAAAGAAGGCCTTAAGATTAAAGAAGGGATTGTGTAAACTTAAACTGACCGCAAATGATTGGGGTCATCTAAAACAGGGTGGTGGTCAAATGCAAAAGGGAAACAGGAAAGAGACCAGGTCATTAATGAGTTACGGCGCTACGAAGATTTCAGGAGGGTCCAAAAAGCTTTCCTGCAATCGCAACAGGGACAATGGACTAACTGGGAGAATGTACTGCAGAAATCCCTCTCATGGAAAGACAACTGGCACATGGCGCCACTTCGGCTCAGTTTTCTCATCAGATCAGTGTATGATCTCCTGCCCTCCAACGCAAATTTGGTAGTGTGGGGAAAGAAAGAGGAGGCCACTTGTCCGCTACGTCAAGGCAGGCTGACCACAGGGCATGTCTTGAGCCCTTGCAAAATCGCCCTCTCACGGGGTCGATACATATGGAGGCATAATAGAGTTCTTCAAGAACATGCAGTAATGATAAGCACGGCTTAAGGAGAGACTACCATCCCTAATACCAATGCAGTGATATTCAAAACAGAGGAAGGCGCTATATCATGGCACGGAAAGTCGGTGAGAACAACAAACCAGAGAAAATACCTACTACATGTAGACGGTTGTGACGACTGGGATGTTTCTGCAGACCTTACAGAATGGGACAGTCACCCCATTATAAACAAAGAAACAAGACCAAGGCCTGATATCGTGATCATTCAGCTTCCACACAGCAAGTGATTATGGTGGGGCTAGCAATTCCTTACGAAAACAGAATGGAAGAGGCCCACTTCTACAAAAGTGAAATACCTGAACATGACGAAAGAGCCAGTAGAATAGCTGGCTATAAAGCTGAGGATATGTTAGTTCAGGTTGGTGCCAGGGTTCAGAGGGTCATCACGACTACGACCTTCTTATAAAACTCTCAATATGTGGCAGCAAAAGAACAAAAGCTGAAATAGCCGAAAACAGATCCCGGTGGATCTGGAGCAGGAGAAATGAGAGGTTCCTTCATAAGAAAAATGCTCTAACTATCGGGAGACCAGTTGGCGAAGAGGTAGTGTGCCTGGATCAGCAATCCATCGAAAAATGTGGGTGTGGGTTCGACTCCTGGCGAAACACTTACTATAAGGGGGGCCTCTCTGAAGCTCCCTTTTATCTAGCTTCCAATGAGTTTCTACCTACTATATATATATATATATATATATATATATATATATATATATATATATACTATTGTAGGTATTTATGTAGTATTCATATAGTTTAAAGGTTAATTCGAGCCATAATTAGTGAAATCGCTCTATATATTTATATGCCTATCTACCTCTATTAGTATCTAGCTGTATAACTATATAGATGCTTATCATTGAATCTCTTGATATCAATATTTTTTACTAACTTTCTATTTCTTTCTAAATCTCTCCACCTCTCCACAACCTATACTCATAAACTTCTTTCTCAATCATAATAAATTGAACTGTGACTGCATCACGTCTAAAGCACCATCGCTCTTTCCCCCTTATCTCTTGATTTTTCCCCTTACAATGACAATTTTCCATCTTCCAAGATGTGATTTAAATAATATCAGCCGTGCTATTGCCTGATTATTAACATTGGCTCATTCTGCTTTGCATTATTTCACTTTCCCAAGAACTCTTAAGCTTGGTTTAAAACCTTTAAGCTAGTAAAAGTCAGCACTTGTTTTTCCTATTCTAACTCCTACACTTCTCACGCCCAGATGAAATGGAAAAAGTTTGAAAACCCACACATTTTTCTCCCAATAATTATGTAGCTTTTCTCTGCCTGACATTTTAAAGACTTTGCAACATCCGCTTTCTATCAGATTTTTAAGGCAACTTGGGTTATACTACAAGGCGGTTTTAACTAAAAAATAATTCTATTTTTTTTATTTTGCTTCTTTTTCTTTCCTTTTTTTAAACCTATTTTACCTGTTAAGAAGTGTTCAGCCAGAATCGTTTCCTGTAAGGAAGCTTTAGATGGTCTATTATTAGTACCTAGGACGTGAGATACATTGATACAGGTTCATTAATAATGTGCTGGAGGCAATGATATATTTTCAACAAAGGAAGGAGAAGAAGGGAAGGCGGGGGATTAATGGGGGGAATAGAGGAGACAGAGGGAGGGATAGAAAAGAATAAAAACTATTGCAATAGGAAAGAGAGAGAAGAAAAAGAGGCAGACATGAAGAGAAAAAGTTAAACTTGAGAGAAAAAGATAAATTTGATAGAGAATATAGCGAGAGGGATTTTAAACAAAAATCAGAGAGAGAGACACACACAGACAGGGCGAGAGAGAGGACACAGAGACAAAGGCCGCACAGAAAGTATGTGTGTAGGAGGATGAAAGGTGAGATTTATTGCACCAGTCTCATATAAGCATAATCATAGGATGTGTAAGCGCCTACACTGCTACATCATTCAGAGAAGACGAGACAAATAATTCAGAATTATCTGAGACAAGGAGAAGCTTCACTGATCATGTTTTACTGGAGAATAAACCGCAAAGTATACGGAAATTGACTGTTGAGAACATAATAAGAACATCATATTATTTTCAGAGTTATAGAATCAATAACAAATCCATAATGAGATGTCTTTTGAATGTCTGGTAGTGCAGTAAACCAGAGACTGGGGCTAAAAAGAGTAGCGCAGACATTATTGCCGAACAAAGTGTCAAGATGATCAACTATGTCACATACCTGTTGTAAACACACGCAATGACATACACACATATGCTGATAATGGCTAAAAAAGCGTCAACATGTTCATCTGGACACAGAGCTCTTGTAATTTACAAACAAAATCACAGACGTAATGTTATCGGCAAAAAAAGTCTCACAATTCTTATATATTTCAAAGGGCTCTTGAAAACTCACAGATACATACATTTATAATGCTATTGGCTGACAATGTGTCAATATGATCACATATGTCAAAGGCTCCTTGTAGACTCACAAACATTCATAGTTACATTCTTTTATCGGCTGAGATACGACCTATGACACAGAGCTCTTGTAAACACACTCACACAAACACTGTCCTTCTTTCTCTCTCCTCAATGAATACCCAGCTATCTTTCTCCCTTTCCCAGGCCAAATATGTAAATTTTTTACCTTTTTCCCCTGCGCGCTATGAAACAAAAGAACTCCATCCGCCCCATCTATCATCCAGGTCCTCTGTCTAAAACCAGATGTGTGAGCACTAGTGAGCGTCAGTGAGCACGGAAGAGCGTGAGAGAGCGAGAAAGAGCGCGAGAGAGCGTGAGAGAGCGAGAAAGAGCGTGAGAGAGCGTGAGAGAGCCTTCCACATATTATCGCAATCTCAGCACGTTTTTGAAAACAACAGTAGACGCGGATCGATCTGAGTAAGGTAAGATCGATTTCTAATCGTGTTTGTGTGTGGGTGAGGGAAATCAAGCAGGCCCCGGGAAATATAAGCTGCTCACCCGACACAAACTCAGGTGATATATACATATATATCTAATATTACAGCGGGTTGTGTGTAGAGGCATGGTGTTTTGATGGTTGAGAGCATATATACGATGGCTTAGAAACAAGCTTGTCCCTAGATTTCCGGAATTATTCAAATCTTGTATACTCGAATCAAGTGAAAGGACTATATAGGAGACAGATAAGCAGTTGCTTGGCAATCACATTAGTTTAGTAATATAGAAAGTCTTGGACGGAAAAAAAATCGAAATATTTAAACATAGTTAAAGATATGAAAAAAAATGGAGACTTAGAAAATGAGTGATATTAAGTAGGCCATTTACTAATGCAGAGATAGAGATAGAGAGAGAGAGAGAGAGAGAGAGAGAGAGAGAGAGAGAGAGAGATTGAGAAAAAAAGAGAGGAAGAGAGTTAGAGGGAGGGTGAGAGAGATGGAGAGATAGACTCACACGCGAGGGGCTAACAGCCATACAAAGAGCTCACGTAGCTGTTCAGATCCTGTAGATATGCATAAATCTGCGGTGTGCTTATCCGTCATTGTTGAACATACAAATGTTGCACAAATGTGCGGGTAACCATTTATTGCTTTTCCTACAATTACACAGTAACGAATGCGGAAGAAAAGTGTTAGTTTTGAGTGGGATTTCACCGTTTTTAGAAAGGTGGGCAGTTGTCAGTGAAGTCGCGCTTTGGGTTTTGATAACTGAGTAGGCGCACTCAGTTCATACAGCACAGGTTTGAATGGATGCTTTTGTAGAAGAGTCAAGGAATCATAGAAGATTTTTTGTTTAACTGGTAAGTATAACATTTTGATCTGCTCCCATGTAAGTGAAATTTTATGGGGAAAAAAAGAACAAAAAACAAAAAGAAAAACAAACAATACATTAAAAAAAGACCTCAATTCCATGGAAAGAGGTATCCTAAAGAGAAAATGTTAAGATAGTGTTCGAAGAGATCAAAATCAAAATAGTTTGGAAAATAAAACAGAGTAAAAGGAAAATAGGTGAACTGACACGCCTAAGAACATAAAAGTGTGCTAGAGAAAGAAGGAGTTTGGATTGTGTGTGTGTGTGTGTGTGGCTTAGTTTATTATTGGAAAAAAAACAATGAAAGCCTAAAACCACAACATGCCATATAAAATGAAAAGTCCAAGCTAAGAACAGGCAGGCAGATAGACAGAGAAAAAGAAAGAAAGAGAGAGAGAGAGAGAGAGAGAGAGAGAGAGAGAGAGAGAGAGAGAGAGAGAGAGAGAGAGAGAGAGAGAGAGAGAGAGAGAGAGAGAGAGATGTTAGATTTTGAAAAAAATTACATGCTGAAATAAAGATAAAGCAAAGATAATGCGTTCAATCCCCAAAAAAAAAAAAAATAGCCAAACAGTTGAAACCATTCAAGCCTTAAATTAACAAAAGAAATGAAAAAAAAATCTCATCAAAAGCTCAACGGAAGAAAAGAAAAGCAAAAGACTTATGACGGATTGTGATTTAAAGAAGATAAAGAAGACTAACTTTATACTTTAAATTATAGATATCAGTATATATAATAAAGGATGGAGGATTGTACAATTAAACTTCGAAGAAGGCCGTTATCAACTGCCACCAGTCATCAATAATGACCTTTGTCGCATACCAGCTGGCGAGCTTCAACTCAAAACCAAGAACGACCTCGACGATCTGAGGTCAATAGCAGAAAACAGAACACAGTGGAGAAGACTGTCAGCGAACATCCGAGGTCAATAGCAGAAGACAGAACACAGTGGAGGAGACTGTCAGAGAACATCCGAGGTCAATAGCAGAAGACAGAACACAGTGGAGGAGACTGTCAGCGAACATCCGAGGTCAATAGCAGAAAACAGAACACAGTGGAGGAGACTGTCAGCGAACATCCGAGGTCAATAGCAGAAGACAGAACACAGTGGAGGAGACGTCCAAGGTGGAGCACTAGGATGTGAACGGCGATATATATAGATATAGATATTATATTCAAAGAGTTTGAAAAATATAGATCTCCATCATTCTCATAGATTATTTTTGGTCGCTTGTTTTTTGGTTAGTTATTCTGGTAATAGCAAGAACTCCAAAATAACATCACATCAAAGAACTAAGTAATTCATTGTTCAAATAACCGTGTATAGTTATATAAACCATTGTAGGAATAACCAGATATATTTATTCAAACAGTTGTACGTATAACCGTGTTTAGTTATATAAACCATTGTAGGAATAACCAGATAAAGTTATTAAAACATTTGTACGAATAACCGTGTAAAGTTATATAAAACCATTGTAGGAATAACCAGATATAGTTATTCAAACAATAAAAATTGTACGTATAAGCGTGTTTAGTTAAATAAACCGCTGTACGGATAACCAGACAAAGTTATTCAAATACGAGTAGTTGTACGAATAACCGTCCCTAAAAGTATTGATTTCCGGCTCTCTAATGGACATTCTGGATATAAACCGCAGGTTCCAAGCATGCAGCCCTGACCCAGGGTTCCGGCGCTCTAATGGACACTAGATACTGTCTAGTCAAGGTCATTATTCTAATTACAGACAGCTTCCTTGGGGAGTTCCGTTTTAATTAGAGATGGGATGCAGTGCACCTGGTTATTCAGAGTAGTACTCTGGTTAATCGTGATCAAGTTTGCGTGGTCACTGAGCTTTGTCAGGGTTATCAATCGACCAAGGGTACGGATGGATAGCGGTTGGTCTTGAATGGTCGGATGGATAGCGGCTGGTCTTGAATGGTCAGAGGGAGATTCAGCCTTGACTTAGTTCGTATCGAATTAAATAAAAAGTAACCGCACTTCCGTTAATCCGGACTAGCTTTGTCTGAAAAAAGCGCTTTTTAGCACCAAGTTAATAATTATATCACTTGGCTGTTGAATTGGTTTGATATAGCCTGTACGCTGTCACTATCAAGGTCTTTAGAAGCTTATTAATCTAGTAAAATCCTTAAGGATGAAGTTCTTATAATTATCATCTAGCGACAAAAAATGAAACAAACACGTCCACAGGGAGGCTGTCCACTGAGAGAGCCTTCACAATGCGGTTGTGATTCTGTCCTCTTTTAGTATCCAATGTTTAATAAGGCCACATGAAAGAATTGAAGCAAATTATTTTAAGAAATAAAAAAAATCGTCAGCTACATCCCCCTGAAATGCTTTACTCAATATTCAAGTAATGATAGAGTATAACAGGTCAAGATGTTTTGTGAAGGGTGCAAGAAACCCATACATTTTTGTTTTCATTTCTATAACTCTTCTTAGTTTTTTTTCTTTTGAGAAAATCAGTCATGATCAATATTCTTATTTTGAAATTTATAATTTTATCAATCTTCTGAACATTAAGTGCTGTTAAATTGAAATAAGACATATTTTTTGGCCGAGAAGTCTGGAATCAGAATTTGATGTTCTCGTGTGGTAAACATCTCGGACAAAAAGGCTTTGCAATTTTAAATAGTCGTTCCTTGTTTCTCTTTATTTCTTTTAGCTTATTGGTTGATTTATTCATTTTTTTGCATTCTCTTGTTATTCTTTTGATTTTGAGTCTTGATATTCCTTTTTTCAATTGAATAAAACATTTTTAAGTACGTAAAAAAGAGATTGATTAGTTTTGATTGAACTTTGATTAAAATATTTGAAAGAAACACAATCATAAAATGCGATTTTTATCGCATTAATGTTGTATCTAAAAAATTGATTACATCATAGACTTCATTTTGATTAAGATTAAATATCAGTGAAAACATCAGACCAGTCCGCAGCTGAAAACCTGCTTATATTAATAATCTGTACAAAATGTACTCATTAACTTTTTAGTTAATTAGGATCACTTCGCAACGTTTTTCACTGGGCAATGAGAAGAAAAAATTGCTTTATTCCAGGACAAATTAATCTTTTGGCCGCTCTCACTAGGATGCAAAACACGGTAAGAACACTTTAAAAGTTGTTCAATTTAAACCTCATCAATCAATGTCGACTCAACAAATTTTATTCAAAGTCTCTGGCTCGTTCCAGAAATCGCATAACATTTCATGATAAACATTCGTTCCAGATCACTTCAAGTCGAGAGGCTAGTTACGTAAACGCCCCATTTATTTCTTTGATCATAGATTATCTGTATGTAACTTAACCCATGACCGGAATTCAAATTTAAAAACCACATCAACTAGTTAACTCAGCCGTTAACTGAGCCGATTTGACTCATTCACCTCTCCTGTTGCAACACAAGTTGGCAATCTTGTTGATGGTAACGTAATCGATATTTATAATCGGTCGATGATCTAGTCTGATCCAATGTTGCTGACTTTCCAAACGGTGATACTTTGATATATTTTCAAAAAAGAATTTAGACTGGTGATCTGTTATACAATACTGCGGGATAACTTAAAGAGAGGTTAGTGTATACCTGATAAATTTTTAATTCTGTAAAGTAATTTTATCATTCCAGCTGCCTGCAGTATGTTATTACACAGACTCGTTGAGTCATACTCCATGATCAGCTGTTAATTTATGGGAACTCGCAGCGGATAGTCTAAATTATTTTCTTTTCCTTTAAAGTTGATAGCGTTGAGATGAAACCGACGGGATGATTTATATAGTACGTCCATTTAAAGCCTATGATAATGAACTATAATTATGTAAATAGTTGTCACGCACAGGAGGGCTTAGAGAAAGACATTCCTTTCATACATCGATACATTGGCTCCAAATCCAAGAGAACTGCAAAAAACACACTGCGTGTGCTCAGCTAAAGTGTTAAAAAGGGCATTAGCTTGCGCCGGGGAGCAAAAAGCATGAGAGATACCTACCCCATATCCCTACACTCTCACCCTCGCCATGTTTGTGGGCTAAGATTTTGTGAAGATCTTGAGGGTTTTAGCCGTGCAAGCTCCCAACAGAAGTCGTCAAATCATAATATTAAGTCTTGGTGCTTCGCTTGAAACAAAACCTTACGATAAAATTATTACGGCAATACTTCATATGTGTGCGTCGCATATAAAATAGACTTATAAGATATCGGCCTTTATCGGTAGAGGTTAGGTTTGATGTGCGCGTGGAAGTGTTTTTCTGAGCCACCAATAAAGACAAAGAACATAATAATTAAGTGTTCCGTTGGGTGATTGTTTTTCCCTTACTTAATTCATTCCCATTGTGTTAAAAATGAGACAAAGTGGCATTGTTAACGGTCTATGGTTGGCTTCTTATCCATTCATCCTATTAGCATTATAACCAAAACTTTTTACGGCATGTCAAGCCAATCTCTTTCAAACAAGGCATAGCGGTAAATGTGAGAGTTATGACTAATCCCAGGGCAGATATGGCTCGAATGCACACCGCCAAAACCCCGGAATATCTCGGGACAGACAGACAGACGATCTACTGCATTAATATTCGGCGTCCCATGTAGATTTAATACGAGAGAACTGATTGAAAACGCAGCTTATCACAAGCACATGAAGATTGAATCAGTTCTGCAGCTTTCTACTCACCGCCAGACTCGTGAGGTTCCTCAAGACGTCAGTCGGGCTCTTTTGTTCACGTGGGAGCATCAAGGACTCGGCGTTTGGGAATCTTGAACGTAACTCTCAGTCTCACTCCATCAGGTGTTACAATCACACCACAGGTAGTGGAGTGCGTGGATAACACCTCACGCCTCCCCCTAACCCTCCCCTTCTTCTCTCCCCCCCCCCCCTCGCTTCTCTCTCTTGCCTCTCTCTCTCCCCTCTCTCTTCCACTAGGCGATGAGCAGCCTCTCCGATTAAAGCAGGGGTGAAGCAATAAACTAATCTAAGCGTTTCACCGATCTTGGACCAACTTGTCAAAATCGAGATATCGCGTCGCGTCTCTTGTGATGATGGCAGAGGTGAGTTTGACTCATCGTGTGAACTGGGATGTTCAGAGGCCTTCAAGCACCAGCCTAGATTGGTCGGGTCCATTCTATTGAGCAACGGGCTAGCTTCGCCTGACTGATGGGACAGAGACAGAGAGAGAGAGAGAGAGAGAGAGAGAGAGAGAGAGAGAGAGAGAGAGAGAGAGAAGAGAAGAGAGAGAGAAGAGAGAGTTAGAGAAAGAAAAAGAGAGAGAGAGAGAGAAAAAGAGAGATAGAGAAAGAGAGCTCGCGACTTGAGCTCACTGCACTACTTAATTTTGTATTGATATCGATATATATATTTCTCCATATTTACATTGTACACTGCCCTAGTTTACATCGCATCAGTCCTGTATCAACAGCTTGTTGTTTGTGCGCTGAGCTCAGCAAAAGTTATCCCTCTCTTTCTCCTCACTTCCCCTCAATTTCTAAGCGTTTTAGATTACGAGACCTGACTAAATCTAAAATTCGATTAAAAGTTTTATTCAATCATCTATAAGTTTAATCGTAATCTTAGGACAATTAACGAGGAAAGGCAATATGACTCACAAATTACTGATGTACTTATTGAACTACAAAAAAATTGTCCCTTCATCGAAAAATTTATAAAGCCGATGGTGTCAGTATCCTTGGGAACTAGAGAATCGATCTGATTGGTTCGTGGGACAATCTTCTAAAGTCAGCAATTTACTTTGAATTGTTTCCCTACAAACCAGTTTAAAAGGCGCCTCATCTAGCTCTGCGTTATCACTCTATCTGCTGGCTAAGTAAGAATATTTTTTATAAGAGCTAGAATCATAGGTTATGCTCAGCAGTGGTTAGGATTAGGCTTTGAGTGAAAATGACCTAAAATTGCTTGCCATTGTGAGATTCGAACCATCGATTTATAGATGCGTCGGCACCCATCGCCCTGCCAATCATAAAGAGCATGGCTTACACGAATACACTACTACTGTCCCTAAAAAGAGAGAGAGTTTCGTGATGCAGGTATTAACTAAGCCTCCATAAGTGACTTGCAATCTTGATTGGGAAGATCCAAATCGCACCAAAATCCTCCACTGAATCAGGAAGCACCAACATTAGCCATCGGACGCACAAAATTGTTTCCCCAACATACCTGTTTAGAAAGCACCAATCTAGTTGCTGAAGTATAGAAGTTGAGTTTTCAGAGGTGATGCTGAGTATTCATTCAAAGATAATTCTAATTTTTCATTCATATAACATATTTTAAGCATTACACGATTCACGATTTTTTAGAGCTCTCCTCTCCCCCTCCTCCCTCTCCATAGCTCGGCTAATCACATTCTGGATGTTATCTGAGGTGTCAGTTGGGTGTTGCCCAGGTATTATCTGCGTGCAAAAGCTGAAATCTGTCCCTGCAACGTTCCCATCACCTTTGTCACGTTTTTCCCCCTCTAGACGAGGCATCTGTTTCTTGTAGGTCAATGAGAGAACATGTTATTATTCAATGCTTGGAAATCCTTGGGTGCGAAAGTTCAAACCAATCCTTCGCTGATTTGCGGTATTTCACTTCTTGAATTCTTGAGATAACGCGAGTGTATTTTCCAGACTTTATCAAGATAAGTATCAGTTCTGAACCTCTGATACACAACTTAAAATTTATTTTAAAAATATAATTTATTGATGTTATAAATACATGCGCGATCGGCAAACGTATCTCACCTGCAAGGGAAGAGAAAAATACGTCTAGATATACACATGAACTGGGCTACCTTGAGTCTAGGTTCAACAACTGTTTTCTGTTTACCCATTCACAACGTCATACACGTCATTCCGTCTTGTCATTGCACTGAATAACACCCAAGAGCTCCAAGATAGACAGCAAACAGGAATCACATGGAATACTTGACCACCAAACTGGACATACGTTCAAAAAGCGGACTTTTTCAGCCCATTGTTCTCATTACAATAGAGGTTCGTTTGGTCAAAACGCGCACATCATGACATGCCAAAACGCGCACTTTAAGGTCGATTTTGCATTCGAACTCTTGTGAGCAATGTCGATATTGTTAGCTACCGAAACATTTCCTCTCTGCATTATTACGGGCTTGAGACCGTCTCACCGAAGTGGGCTGCATTAAAAATGTTTCGAGTTTTAATCTTTTTTGTTTGTACAGTAAAAATCATAGTCCAAAAAGCTGCAGATAAAAATTTACAGCACAGTGGGAAGCATCTTTTTTCCAATACCATGAATAAATTGTTCCATTGTTATTGTTCCCATCTTGAAGTCTCTCACACACGCTTCCTTCTGCTTGATGGCTTCAACCCCTTTGGCCTTGTATGTGCGCGTTTTGGCAGACAGAACAGTTCGCGTCTTGGCGGTTCATTAGAGCACACTCCGCGTTTTGGAGGTACGCCCACCAAACTACCCTTGAGTCAGCTGGAAGTTTCTCCTGGTTCTCCACGAGTCGTCGCTTGACCTTCAGCATGACGTCATGCGAATCAATATCGCATTGTCTTCGCAATGTCATAGTTACAGATCATCAACACAATGAGAGTTCTCTCATCCATTTATCACACTATGATTCTTTTCTTCTTTATTTATTTTATCATTAATATCTCTATCCATCTATTCAGTTTGAAAGATAGTTATCTATTATTTCCAAAGTGATATTCTCTTGTCCCAAGGAATCTAAGATTAGTTATTATTTCCTAATTTCATAATGTCCTCAATATTATCGTATCGATTTTATATCTTTCTTACTTTTATTTCTCACAAAAAAACTGAGGATCCTAGAGATGTCAATTAAAAAAAAACGAAAAAAGTGAAGGCGGCTGATGAGAGGAGGAAGGCGAGGATGAGGAGAAGTAGAATGGTAGAGAGAAAAAAAAACAGAGAAAAAGAGAGAGATAGAGAGAGAGAGAGAGAGAGAGAGAGAGAGAGAGAGAGAGAGAGAGAGAGAGAGAGAGAGAGAATGGGGATAAAGAGACCGTCCTTAAAAATTACAAAATTTGACAAAATAAAAAGTTTTTGCAGAACGATAAACTGATAGTGCAGGAAAAAGAATGACACAAGAGCTTATTTGAATAGCTTTTTATTTCTTCTTCATATTTACACCATCACATTCTTTCATTTGTACAGATACAATTCTTATTCTCACCCAGTCGAATATAGTTACATTTACACAACAAAGTTTTCTCGTAGCATCACAATAGAGTAAAGTTGCGGTAAAAGCAAATGTAAAGTTCTATGATTCACAGTTATGGCATCAGTATCTGATTATATTAAATCCACCGTTTGGCCTTTATCTTTAAATTCCAAAATGGTTTATGAAGCTCAATCACAACCAAAGACATCGGAAGAATACGATAAAGATCTGCAGCAAAATATGATACCATCAAACTACTGACTGGTTAAGAACACAGAGTTTTGATGTGGAACAAAGAAACATATCGCGCATTTAAAAAAAAGTTCTACTCATTTTGATAACTTAGGAATCGAAAATAATAGAACAAACAGTACAAACAATACAAATCTTGAATGACGAAATCACCAATGTGTGAATCTTGAATTAAAGAACCAGAAAATAAATATACACAACTCAGCATTAATCCATATTTCAATATGAAAATGAGGGAGAAAATAAAGTATCATTTTGTGGAATGTTTTTGTATTTACTAGCAAAATAATCTTAGCGACAAGAAAACATGACTTTTAGATATTTGTTACTATTTTGTAGATAATGAAACATTGGAAACCAGGTACACACCAGATGTGATCATCAGGATTCTCCTTTGTCGCCTAAGTTTTTTTTTTCTTTTAAAGTATCACCTTGCCAAAGATAGACATGAATAATTAGGTTTCTGATGACCTCTCTCTCTCTCTCTCTCTCTCTCTCTCTCTCTCTCTCTCTCTCTCTCTCTCTCTCTCTCTCTCTCTCTCTCTCTCTCTCTCTCTCTCTCTCTCTCTCTCTCTCCCCCCCCCCCCCATCTCCTTCTCTCCCTCTCTCTGTCTCTCTCAATTCTTTGCCGAATCTTTCACCCCTCCTTGCGCATGATCGGAAGCTCCAGTGCTACAGGCCCGATGACTCAAGTAGGTACTATGCTATGTTTAACAGTTTTATCGTGTCGATCTAATTCGTGATGCGATGATACAAATTGATACTGATTGGTGACAAAATTCTTTTCCCTGTGCGCTCAAATATTAACCCGTATTTGTGTATAAAAAACATTTTTTTTCCTTGAAAGAACACTCTTTTTTTTTTGGAATGTTAAATCTAGTAGTTTCAATAATGGTAATATTGAGGAGATAATTATGTTGGTTCGCTCCTGAGGAAATAGAAAATGCTGGTGACTATTTCTGTAAAACGCACTAGATTATTTTTTTTTCCTCTTCGAAATCTAAACCAGTGTTGTTCATGCGTCTAATACTATATTTTAATAGTCGAATCTGGCTTGATTTGAAAAACTGCAACAATCTTTTGTTTCGTGTCAAAACAGTAAACTACTTCAGATAAGATGGAGACTAGCAGACCTGTCACAGCCAATCTTTCATTTATCTGTCCATTCTTTTACACATTTTAATCAAATTCTACGTAATAGATTTCTTTGATTAGTCTTTGAATCACGTAACATAGGCTTAACATACGAATAAGCGTGTTTTTTTTTCTTTAATCTCTATGGCCTTATTTCGCCAAAAAATTGGCGAAAGAGCGGGTTTGCAGTGTCCTCAGCAGAAAAAAAAATTGAGATCACGTAGTAAATTTTAGATCTATAACTTTCAGCACGAATGAGGCTATCCACCACAGATGTAGGCGCCTGTACGGCTGAATATTTAAAATCTATTTCTTGCATATATGCATCATAGCCCACACCCGCTGAAAAAAAACTACAAAAAAAAAAACAACAAAACATCACTTGAACGATTGACGTGCTCTAGCTTACAAACTAGAAACAACCTTATAATTAAATAGGGCAGCATTATTGACAATTATAACTAAGCTCACATTGAAAGTCACACAGTTGTAAAACTTTCTGTCGACCATACACAAGTAAGCCAAGTGTTCCAGAGGCAGAGCTAAAAATGTCATAGTATTTCTAATTTAAAGTTCTTATATTTATAAACACCTAATACAACATTCTATAGCCTAAGATTTCATTTATAAACCTAGGTTACTCACGGAATGATATCGCGTTGAAAATAGAAATAAGATAAGATTTGTACATGATAGAAAAAAAAGAAAGCACATGATGAAAATGAATACCATTTAAAAGCATTGGTTTAAGAACAGGCAGATTTGAAATATTGTAAGAATTTAAGTACAGTGTATTGGCATATTTTACAAAGTTGATTAAAAATAAACACAGTGGGATTGAAGTCAGCAACAATGCTTATGATATGGCGAATGTTGAAGGGAAATGCTGAAAATGATGGATGCTGGTTAGGTTATGAGGTATTGAAAGTACAAATCGGCTGAAAAATGTAATTTTTTATTCAATTTTAGAAGATGTGCAATGATAAAAAGTTGATGACGATGATGGTGATATTGATGATGATGATGAGGATAATGATAACGATGAAAATTATGATGATAATGATGAGGATGATGATAATAATAATAATAATAATAATAATAATGATGATGATGATGATGATGGTAATGGTGATTATGATGATGATAATTATGATAATGATGAAAATGATGAAGAACAACAGCAACAACAACAACAACAAGCAATGACTATAACGGTATTAGCAACAGAACTGTCATCGTGCCGCGGCTGCCGCGCCCACACGAGTTCTCCGCTCCACAGTCTAGATCAGGTGTGTTGGTCAGCTGAGCAGTCTCCCTGATAACTGCCGTGACGTGACGGCCAGGACCAGCACCACTGCCAGGCTCCATGACGCCAGGTGGCGGCCCGCGTCTGCCAGAGTGGACATGGAAGAGCGATATATGAATGTCGGAAGATACTATGAACTTAATTCTAAAGCTCTATACATGGACGGTATTATTACTATTAATGTCAGACTGGAAGTTAAGGATTTTACACCGGTTGTGAATTGCGTAACTCTTATCTAATTTCGAATACTCTACATTAATAATCCAACATTTCCATCAATTGGAAAGACTTTCGCATAAACTTGGAAACCCATGAGCTATTGAATAGAGAGAAATATGTAATCCTTCTAAGATTTATTTCTAGCTAATTTAAACTGCAGAGCTGTTTTGTAAAATAGCTTTTTGTCGATTTTTTTTCGATATGAGAAAAGTAAGCTCTATATAGAAAGGAGACACCCAACTCTTACCTTTATCACTGTCTGTTCCTTTATGTTCTTCTTGTGTTCCTTGACTGCCCAGGTCATCTTTATTTGTGGTTTTATCTCTGTCAGAATCTGGAAACGGGAGAATATTATTAGTAAAAGTTGTTATAGAAATTGGATATTCCTCAGAGCGATTTTTTTAGTTTCTTTCCGGATGACAAGAATCGTGCAGTTAATAGTTTTGAATTTCATAGAGAAGAAAAATGTCTACTCCAAGACAGATATTGAAGGAACATTGTTGTCTCCTCTGTTAGTGTTGAGCGTTTGCGTTCTTCATGGACTGAGAGATTTTTTTGAACTGTCTGGTGTAATTGCTGTTTTGTCTTAATATTCATCCACCGGGTGTCAGGGGATGGAACATGTTCAGTCGCTTGAGTCACAGATCTTTTGTGGATGGTTCTCGACAAAGATCAGATTTTACAGGTCAATCTTGGCAAGACATGGCCGCTAGTTCAGGATTTCGACGGAACCCTATACATCAGAGCAGTGTAGAGGAAAGCCTTTTGATTTCTTCATAAATTTTTCTACTTTTCCCCCTGAAAACTTAGAAAATAAACCATATCGTCCAGCATAATTTCATTTCTCATCTCCTTCATACGATTCTGAGCTACGCTTCGATATCGTAAAACTCCAGAACACCAGCTTTCGTTATATTTCGGGCTAGAGAGCAATCTGTTCCTGGTGCTGCGTGGCAAAGTGTCCGCCCTAAGATGTGTGGCGATTCTACATCTCCGGTTCGAGACCCTCGGTTCATATCAAAGAGTTTGGCGCATCCCACGTATAAGCTCGCAAGCGCTTGGATCGTTTTGTAAGTACTTGAACGAACTATAGCAAATAAACTAACAGAGAGAGAATTATCGCAGATCTAATGTTACAGGTGTGAGGGTTTTTAAAGTCGGTCTTTAGGAAATGTTTCACGAAAACCCATGACATAAGCGGCGTCGAAACGGGGTGAGCGCGCGGAGTATTGAGGATTGCCTTGGTATTTTTTTTTTTCGTGATAAAGCCCGTACGCAATGCATTGATCTCAGACATTCTGGCAAATCAAACATAAGCCTTCCAGTGGACAGGGTGAAACTGAGAAGTCAAGGCCCTAAACTCATCTACCGTCGGTTCTGGGGATCGAGCCCACTAAGTGTGTCCCAGTGGATATCTGGGCAGTCGCTCTAACCCTCAAAACTATTGGGGTCCCGGGTGGCGTGAGAAAACTGGTAGGCACAAATCCTTACTGGTCCACAAACGGGCCATTTGTTTGTATAACATTATGAGCATAACAAATTGGACGGTAAAGTCTGTTAATTCAAGAGCAAAGTAAATTAGACAGCAAAGTTTGTTAGGACAGTCATGAGCAAAGTAATATTAGACGGTAAAGTCGGTTACAACTGGTTAAAGAGCAAAATAAATTAGATCGCAAAGTCTGTTGCCACAAGAGCAAAGAAATTAGACAGTGAAGTTTGTTAGGAGCGTCATGAGCATAGAATATTAGACGGTTAAGTCTGTTGCCACAGGAGCAAATAAATTAGCTGGTTAATTCTGTTATTACAAGAGCTTACCACGTGTAAATGGAGTATTACTATGCTAGGGGTCTCCATCAAGTAAAAGCTCCGATCTCACGACTTTTAAGTTAACCGAAAGGTTTTATGGGAAGACAAACCTCACACTAAGGCCTACCTGTCTTAATATCGTATCCTTTCTCGCTATCTCCACCCTTTGGTTGCTTAGCTCCACCCTCTCCTTGTGAAGCCCCGCCTCCTTGTCCATTTGTCCAGGGTTGAGGGGCGGAGTCGGGCGTGGTCTCAGTAGACCCTTTCGGCTCACTGGGCTCGTTACCGTGAACCATCTTTTGCCATTTAAGCATCTGTTGGCGGAAAAGAAGGGGTAGAGGAGGGTTGAATAGATGAGAAAAGGAACGTTGGGGGAGAGATTAGAAGGGATAGGGAAGGACTAATCAGTTTGTCTAAGACATGTTATGCTTGGGTTTATCAGTACTATTTTTGCCCGAACATAAAGTCAATAACTGATATTGTTAGGGGGCAAGGAATCGTTTAAGAATACTTTCATCGAACACCTGCAAATAAAAAGAAAAATTTTATGTTTTCAAATTCTATGTTTTTTATTTTAAGATGCACTGCGATCTATTCTCATAGACGAAAAGATTTTATGATGTTTTCCACCAAGATGAAAATAAGAAAGTTGAGATTAAAGTATTTGAATAGGTAATAATTGTAATAATTACAACATTATTTTTTATAACACATACGAGTTTCTTGAAAAAAAAAAGTCTCTAAAGTCAAAGAAAGGTGATAGTAAATCAATATCTATCTCGGCCCTCCAGATAAAGATTCATTTCTGGTTTATTTATTACATATGAACGGATTTATTTTCTAAGATTACATGTTACCAAATATAGGAAACCAAATAAGACGGGGAAAGGGACTGAGCTACAAATTTAAGATGCTTTAACATTATTGTGTGTCCAGGTTACAGAAAAAAAAACAACAATAACTAAGTACGAGGGCTCTTTCAGAAATAACCGAAAAATGCCCATTGCTCAGCAACCAGTGGAGCTTTTTTAATTCTGTAAACGACATGATATTCCTTATTTCCTTACGGATATTCCCAAAAATTATGAAGTGCATCATTTTGCATAATGAATGTCTAAACGATTTTAAAGATGGCGGCCCACCTTGAAACTTGGTCAAAGGAGGAAATCAGAGCTGTCATACGTTTTTTGAACGCCAAAAGTCTGAATCCTACCGAAATTCATAAAGAACTTCAGAGTGTATATGGTGAGCATGTTATAAGCCGTACACAAGTTTATCACTGGTGTAATTTGTTTGAAGCCGGCCATTCCGACTTGACAGACAGGGAAGGGAGAGGGCGTTTGATAACTGCGACGTCAGAAGAAAATGTGAAGCGAGTTGATGAGCTTATTCGTCAAGACAGGAGGTTGATACTTCATGAAATCGCAAGCAGTCTTGAAATTTCGGAAACTTCTGCCCATAGAATTGTATTTGATGAACTTGGCTACAGAAAAGTCAGCGCAAGATGGGTTCCTAAGCAATGGACAGACAATCATAAAGAACAAAGATTGGACATCTGCAGGGAACTTTTGAGAAGAAGCATGAGCTCACGCAGGGTTCACGGGCATACTGCCAACGCCGGCGGAGACTTTCTAAGGTACGATGTGACTTTTCTTGCCAGCATAGTCACCGGTGATGAGACTTGGTTGCACCATTGCACCCCAGAAACAAAGCAAGATTCGATGACATGGAAACATCCATCCTCACCTGTCGCGAAGAAATTCAAAGTCATGCGGTCAGCAAAGAAAATAATGGGAACTGTTTTCTGGGACAGTCGTGGTGTTCTTCTGTTCGAAACCTTACAACCTGGAGAAACAATCAATGCTGCAAGGTACTGCCAAACTCTTGACAAGCTTAGGGAGGCCATTCGCAGAAAGCGCCCAGGGCAGTTGACCAACGGGGTCATTTTGCAACACGACAACGCTACACCCCACACAGCACGAGTGACGCAAGGTTGGCTAGAGAAATATGGATGGGAGATTTTGCCACACCCACCACACAGTCCAGACCTCGCACCATCTGATTATCACCTCTTTGGGCCAGTGAAACGTGAGCTGGCAGGAAAGCGCTTTGATGACGATGAAGAGCTTGTTGACCATGTGCGGAAATGGCTACAAAACCTTGACGGAAGTTTCTTCCGAGAGGGTATCTATTCCATGGTGCGGCGTTGGCAGAAGTGTGTTGACAGACTTGGCTGTTACGTAGAGAAATGAAGGACGAGTCAAGGTATGAACACGTGCAAGAATTTTGTTGATAGCATAAAAAAACGCGGATTTTACAGGCATTTTTCGGTTAATTATGAAAGAGCCCTCGTAATAGCAATAAAAAGAACCATATTTTCAAAACACAAGAAAGCAGCAAAAGCCATATTCCAAACTTCATAAAACAGATTACTGAAAGTTAAAAGTTTATCAAGAAATTATAAATGTAGAGAGGAAAGAAAAATAAATAGGAAATTTAGTACGCAAAAAGAATATAACTATACATGAAGAAAGAAAGGAAGAAAAATGGTTGGCACATTATCCGTGATGGCTGAGGTGAACGTTACTAACCTCTTGTGGTGGAGGAACACAGGAAAATGGGCTGTGTGCATAGTACATGTTTTGCTCCAAAATGAAATCGAAACATTCTTTGACATTCTTTGCCACGCACGACAGCATCTCCACGTAATACCTGTGTGAAAAAAAATACGGGTGTTAGATGAAAAGTTAAAAGGTGAAGAACCTGGCCCCAAAGACTTCGTTTATGCTGGAGGATAAGTGTGTCTGCCATGATGATCATGACGATGATGATAATGATCATGATATAATGATGATGATCATGCTGATACTGATGATGATCATGATGATACTGATGATGATAATGATGATACTTATGACGATCATGATGATACTGATGATGACCATGATGATGATAATGATGATACTGATGATGATCATGATGATGATAATGATGATGATCATGATGATAATGAAGATGATAATGATGATGATAATAATGATCATGATGCTAATGATCATGATATAATAATGATGATCATGATGATACTGATGATGATCATGATGATACTGATGATGATCATGCTATTACTGATGATGATCATGATGATACTGATGATGATCATGATGATGATAATGATGATGATCACGACGATGATAGACCAAGTGGATCATTGTTGGTTGATAATAATGCTATACTCACTTGCACACTTTGTCTCTCTCCCTCTTGTACTCGGCATCCAACAGATTTTCGTTCTCAACACTGCATGCCCTCTGGGTCCTCAACACTCCACCTGCGGCTTCGCATGCTGACATCGTCTCCGCCGGTCGGCCTACCGAGTGACCTGCGAACAAACAAGACGAGACATTTTGTTCTTCATTACACTAAAACTGCGCTTCAAAACAAAATAAAAACAGTCCATATAATACCTATTTTTTCAAAATTCTTTTCATCGATGATAAATATGGACATACTCTTACCTTTAAGTTTGTCACAATCAACTGCTATGCTGTCTCTAACTCAAAGCTCGCGCAATTTCAGCATAGATAATGGGAAAAAAAACCTCAGTGCCGGTCAGCAGATTGTCCACTGAGTAAGCCACAAATATGTCACAGACTATCCACTGTGTAAAAGTGTGACAGCAGATTGTCCATTGAGGAAGCCACAAGATTGTCAGCAGGTTATCTACCGAGGAAGCCTCAAGTATGTCACACTATCCACTGCGGAAAAGGATGTCAGCAGATTATCTACCGAGGAAGCCTCAAGTATGTCACACACTATCCACTGCGGAAAAGAATGTCAGCAGATTATCTACCGAGGAAGCCTCAAGTATGTCACACACTATCCACTGCGGAAAAGAATGTCAGCAGATTATCTACCGAGGAAGCCTCAAGTATGTCACACACTTTCCACTGCGGAAAAGAATGTCAGCAGGCTATCTACCGAGGAAGCCTTAAGTGAGTCACACACTATCCACTGCGGAAAAGAATGTCAGCAGGCTATCTACCGAGGAATCCACATGTTTGTAAGCAGCCTTTTCACTGAGGAGGCCACACCATGTCTCGGCAGACTATTCACTGAGGAGGCCACACATGTCTCGGCAGACTATTCACTGAGGAGGCCACACATGTCTCGGCAGACTATTCACTGAGGAGGCCACACATGTCTCGGCAGACTATTCACTGAGGAGGCCACACATGTCTCGGCAGACTATTCACTGAGGAGGCCACACATGTCTCGGCAGACTATCCACGTAGGAGGCCACACATGTCTCGGAAGACTATTCACTGAGGAGGCCACACATGTCTCGGCAGACTATTCACTGAAGAGGCCACACATGTCTCGGCAGACTATCCACGTAGGAGGCCACACATGTCTCGGAAGACTATTCACTGAGGAGGCCACACATGTCTCGGCAGACTATTCACTGAGGAGGCCACACATGTCTCGGCAGACTATCCACTTAGGAGGCCACACATGTCTCGGCAGACTATCCACTGAGGAGGCCACACATGTCTCGGCAGACTATTCACTGAGGAGGCCACACATGTCTCGGCAGACTATCCACTGAGGAGGCCACACATGTCTCGGCAGACTATCCACTGAGGAGGCCACACATGTCTCGGCAGACTATCCACTGAGGAGGCCACACATGTCTCGGCAGACTATTCACTGAGGAGGCCACACATGTCTCAGCAGACTATTCAGTGAGGAGGCCACACACGTCTCGGCAGACTATTCACTGAGGAGGCCACACATGTCTCGGCAGACTATCCACTTAGGAGGCCACACCTGTCTCGGCAGACTATCCACTGAGGAGGCCACACATGTCTCGGCAGACTATCCACGGAGGAGGCCACACACGTCTCGGCAGACTATCCACTGAGGAGGCCACACATGTCTCGGCAGATTATTCACTGAGGAGGCCACACATGTCTCGGCAGACTATCCACTGAGGAGGCCACACATGTCTCGGCAGACTATACACGGAGGAGGCCACACACGTCTGGGCAGACTATCCACGGAGGAGGCCACACATGTCTCGGCAGACTATTCACTGAGGAGGCCACACGTGTCTCGGCAGACTATTCACTGAAAGAGCCCACACGTGTGTAAGTAGGCTGGCTACAAATACTTTTTGTGTGAGTGTTAAATTTATTGCATTTCATTACCTGATCTTTTTCAAAGTACTCTGATTAGTTTCATTACAAATTTTATCGTAAGTTCATCAGCTTCGAAAGATTATTGGACTGTATCAAGTTGGCGCTGCCATCTTTCCCTACACACATTTCTAATAGCGACGCACAATGAACAAGACAATATAGGCTACAAATATTTCTACAGCGACACACAAAGAACCAGACAATGTAGGCTACACACATGTTTCTATAGCGACGCACAAGGAACAAGACAATATAGGCTACACATACACATTTATATAGCGAAGCACTATGAACAAGACAATATAGGCTACAGCGACACAAAAAGAACCAGACAATACAGGCTATACACACATATTCCT
>JAWDGP010000832.1:225000-230000 GCA_033675545.1 Elysia crispata
TCTCTCTCTCTCTCTCTCTCATTCATTCATTGTAACAGCGGCTCGGAGTTGTGTAGGTGCTAAATTGCACCATCTCAAGTCGAGCGGTTATCACCCTTGCTTCAAGCACATCGTATGGTTCAAAAGCTTTAATAATAATTGTTTTCATATTTTCTTTCTTTAAAGCCAATTTTTATTCCGGCACATCTTATGGTTCAAAAGCTTTAAATAATAATAATTGTTTCCATACTTTCTACATATTTGTTTTAATTCATTTTTTTCTCTTCTGAAATTGTTTTCACAACCTGAATCGTTTTATTTAGCACTCAGTCAATTAAGAAATTATGGCACTGCAATAACTCTAGAAAAAGTAGGTCAACTTTCAATACTGCAAAACCAGTAAAATCGAAGCTAATGTTTTAAAATCTCGGGGAAAAAAAGACTCCAATTAACTGACTCGTGGTAAATTGGTTTTTGAAATAGTACATTCTTTTCGTTTGGTGGGGAAAAAAAGATGAACAAAATAAAAAGCAGAAGGAAAAAATGCTGAATAACCCAGAAAATCTCTGCACTTTCCGAAATCAACCTTGATTTGATTTTTTTTTCCAAGTCTTTAACCTCTATGTTTCGCAATATTTCAAAAGTCAGACAAGTTGTAGAAAAAAATTGTTTTACTCTACATACCTAATTTCAAGATATTTTCGGAAAAATTACCTCCCGTGAGGTTACAAGCTAAGTGACTATTAGGATAAAGTAGAGGTCGAAACGGTTACAATAACCAGCGCACCTAGCTGCACCGCGCAAGAGACAAACTCAAGAAAAAAAAAAAGAATAAGAGAAATTCAAGTTTGAAGCCAAATGTCAGTGCGTTTCAAAACAACTGGTTTCTATTTTTTCTTCTTCTGAGCTACATTTTTATCCACTAGCAAAGTTAAAGAAACTAATATTTTTTCCTTAGGAGTTCTGTTTCTCCTGTAATTAAAATACTTATTAGCTGCCTGTTGATTTACTTGTTTTCTCAGTCAAATGGCTGGCTTTATGGAAAGTTTGATGTGGTTACAATTTAAGGATACATTTAGAAGATCATATAAGATTTTTTTTTATTTTGTTTGTAAGCTTTTTCTCTTGTTTCAAGTATAAAACCGCCTTATTTCTCTATCTATCTATCTATCTATCTATCTATCTCTCTATCTATCTGTCCATCCTTCTATCGCAGTATTTCAACATTAATCTACCTGTCTAAAAATCTATCTCTCCAACTACCTATCTATTTATATAATCTTCCAATGAGCCTATCTACATTGTAATTTATCTATCTCACACCAAAGGTCACTCTATCCGTATATCTTTTTATTCGCCCCTATAACTAATATTCGAGTATTTATTTGTTTATCTTTCTTTCTATCCCTTGTAATCAATCTATTGCGATGACTTTTCCTATCAATAAAACTTTCTGCCTGTTTATCTCTCTCTCTCTCTCTCTCTCTCTCTCTCTCTCTCTCTCTCTCTCTCTCTCTCTCTCTCTCTCTCTCTCTCTCTCTCTCTCTCTCTCTCTCTCTCTCTTCCTCTTTCTCTTTCTCAATCTATCTATCAATTTGCCAATCTGTCTGACTCTCTGACTGTCTCTTTCTCTCTCTCTCTCTCTCTCTCTCTCTCTCTCTCTCTCTCTCTGTCTATCTATCCATCCATCTATCTATCTATCTATCTATCTATCTATCTATCTATCTATCTATCTATCTATCTATCTATCTATCTATCTATCTATCTATCTATCTATCTATCTATCTATCCATCCATCTATCTATCTATCTATCTATCTATCTATCTATCTATCTATCTATCTATCTATCTATCTATCTATCTATCTATCTATCTATCAATCTATCTTTCGCGTTGAAGCCTACTCTTTTATCAACTAAGCTCCTTTTGCCGTCTCTCTAATTTCCTACCGCGCAACTCCCTCCCTTCGCTCCCATCTCTTCTTACCCCGAGTCGAACTTGGCAAAGCACAGAGAATTATCCCTCCACTCTTTTCTCTCCCTTGATTCACCCCTTCCCACCCACCCCCGCGCCCCCAAACCCCACCTTTCCCCCTCTCCTCTTACACCCCTCCTCTTTTACAGCGGGATATAGCGATAATTAATTCGATATGCTTCGAGGGAAGGGAGACAACCGCTGAAATATTAATGCAATAACCGCATCCAGATGAATTGTAAATCACAATTTCTAACGTCTCCTAAGTCTATCACAGATACACGTATAGAGAGATCTTGGAGAGACGAAACAAATCTTAAATTAATTGACCTTTAAAGAAGCAGCAAAGACCATTTTAGATTCATTGGAGTGTTTTCACTGGGCACGAAGGAAAAGATAGAACTTGAAAAGACTATGTCTCGATATGTAAACTATCCCTATTTTATCAATGCTTATTTGATACACAAGTATAATATACTGACACACACACACATTCAAAATGAAAATCAACAACTATCTATCGATCTCTCAGTGTTGACTGCTTCTGCTCATATTCCGCTTCTCTCGTGAACAGATTCCTACATTTCGGTCTTTACATCATGTATTTTGGACTTTATTTTGATCCTCTGTTCATATTGACTAGTGCCCTTCGCAGTCCTTGGCAGCATCCCTATGAAGGAAAACCTTATTCGCTTGGAAATCATTATAATAACCAACATCTGTATTTAGAATGAACCCTGCTTGCTATGTAATCAGTAGATTAACAACATCCCTGTTGAGGAAAAACCTGCTTGCTAGGAAATAACTTTACTACCAACAGCCCTAATGAAGAAAACCATACTCACTAGGAAATCACTGTATTTACCAATATCCCTAACATTGAGGAATACCTTACTAGCTAGAAATCATTATATTATCAATATCTCTATCATTGAGGAAAATCCCACTTGCTAGGAAATCACTATATTACCAATTTCTTTATCATTGAGCAAAACCCTAATTGCTAGGGAAATCACTATTATCAATATTCCTAAGGAGGAAAATCCTACTTGCTAAGGAAATCACTATTATCAATATCCCTATAGAGGAAAACCCTACTTGCTAAGAAATCACTGTATCACCAATATCCCTAGTAAGACAAAGCCCAGCTTGGCGAGAGCCCACTAAAGTGCTTCTTCTTCCCGTCTGCTTCCCTGGAAACTTCCGCCGGTCGTATTCCTGGAGGCAACTACAAACAGGTCCCCAACCGGAAACGATTTAGAGGTCAGCGTGGTTTCTACCTGGAGGGAAGCTCGTGTCCGATCAGACCTCGCGGGGTCACGTCTGGTCTGCAGAAATCGGGATCAAAACCAGACGCGACATGGCTCTATGGTTTTTGTCCGTACGAATTAAAAGAACTCTCAGCTAATTTGAAAAAGAAAACATTTGGTGATTTTATTTTGTTTTGTTTTTTTTTCAGAATAATTTTTCTTATTCAGAATAACAGTTCCACTTTCTTTTCAAATGTTTGGTTGATTGTCTGTTTGTTTGCTTGTTGGTTGGTGCCTGGTGCGAGGGGAAAAAACTCATCATAAATGGATCTCCTTTTCAAAAGAGCTCAGCTCTAAATTGATAAGTAGACATGAGGAAGCAATGCATTTTGGGTCAAAAGGTGTCGTTAGCAAAAGGGAAAAAAAAAAGCAAAAAACAATCTGATAGATGGATTCCTGCAATAATAATCTCATCGCCACGCATGTGGGAATCATATTAGAATGTCAGGAGGCGGTAAAAACCATGGCCAGACGATTGTTTTAGTAAAACAGTGCTCCGGTGTCTGGGTTAATGGCTGTTGAGAGAGTTCTGAGAATGTCAAAGACCTCCAGGCAGATCATATAGCAAAGGTCAATTTCTAGCACCGGCTGAACTTTGACCCGGGAGGGGCTGCAAGGTATCAGAGCCGCTGACTTGTCAAGTATCTCAGGTATTTTGTGTGTCTGGTCCTCGGTTCTATCATAACCTGTTGTAAGTGTGTAAAGATGGCCACACTTGTGGAGCCGCTATGGACTCTAGGAGAGCGGTACTCGAACTGGCAACCTGAGTCGGCTACATGTCATACACTGGGCGGCCAGTGGACAGATATATCTGCAGGGTTGATCCACAGAAGATCTTGCTCCCCACTTGATCAGGGTACCCATTCTATAAATCCGAGGTATGGCGAGGTTTGAATATCTCTAGTGAAATGTAAAGTGGGTCCGATCATTCCCTTTTTATCTCTTGTAAATGTCTTTAGACCCTTACCTTCAAGCGCGGAGAGGATTATTAATGTTTTTCAGTTAGAAACTAATAACCTTGGAGAAAAGAAATAGCAGTTTTTAATTGTCTGAGTTATTGTTGCAGGCATTTCAACAGCATTCTGGAAACCTGATATCAATGTTTGCACTTAGTTTTCATAATGCTTCACAGAATCCTCATAACTAAAAAGTGATACACTGAGAATTATGTCACTGCAAAATCGCTCTCAATGATTTTTCATAACAGGATAATATTTAGGAACACCAAAAATTCTCATGAGAAAAAAAAACGCGTTAAGTCTCCATTATAAATTAAACTACAGAGCTGTTCATCTTTTTTCTTTCATTTCCTCTCCTTACCCCTCCACCATCTCCAACATCTAGTAGTGGCTTTTTAATGCTGTCAACTTTTTTATCTCCCTGTCGTCTTTGTTTTGCATCTACAGACCTTTACTCTTATTTAACCATCAATCAATCTTGATTATTTGCCAAACTAACTACCTCTCTATTTGTGTTGCTTATCTTTAAATAATTATGAATATATATGTCTCTGTCCAGATATTTGCCAAGGTAACTTTTAAATCCCTCTGCCTATCTTTCAACCAACATATTTATTTCTCTCTTTTTCTTTCTGAACATCTACCTACCTTCTTATTGTTCTGTAAATTCATTCAATATCTTTCAATTATTCATTAAATTGGTAACATACCTTGCTATTATTCTAGCCATCAATCTAAATAACCGTTTTCAAATCCTTTTATCTAAACCCAATCCGTA
>JAWDGP010000832.1:237500-260000 GCA_033675545.1 Elysia crispata
TTAGGTTAAGCGTACTGTTATTGATGCAATAATAACAGCCAGACCGAGCCTCCCGTTCATCAAGATAAAAGGGAAAACACTTAGGAATAATTGTAGCAATAAGGCTTTACGATACTTTTCTTTTCCTTTTACCTCAGTAAACCAGAGAATATCCACCTTTTTAAAGTGTAAACGTTCTAACTTATTATAATTATGACCTAGATTTGTCAAATGAAATCAAAGCACGGAACAATGTCTTGTCTTTTAATGTGGGTCACAAGGAACGTTAAATCAATGAATGATATTAACAGGGAGGATAAGTCAGGGCAGCTCGTCATGCCACTAATGGTCCATTCTATTCTTCTCTTCTTCACGGAAGTACCAAGAATTGTGATGGAAAATGGACTGGACAAAGGCAGTTAAATTGGCTTTCTTCCACCATCCGACTCTCTCTCTCTCTCTCTCTCTCTCTCTCTCTCTCTCTCTCTCTCTCTCTCTCTCTCTCTCTCTCTCTCTCTCTCTCTCTCTCTCTCTCTCTCTCTCTCTCTCTCTCTCTCTCTCTCTCTCTCTCTCTCTCTCTCTCTCTCTCTCTCTCTCTCTCCTCTTTCTCTTGCTCTCTCTCTCTCGCGCTTTCTCTTGCTCTCTCTCTCTCTCTCTCTCTCTCTCTCTCTCTTGCTTTCTCTCTCTCTCTCTCTCTCTCTCTCTCTCTCTCTCTCTCTCTCTCTCTCTCTCTCTCTCTCTCTCTCTCTCTCTCTCTCTCTCTCTCTCTCTCTCTCTCTCTCTCGCTTTCTCCTTGTATCTCTTTTCCGACTTCTTATTTAATTATCTATCCATGCCTACATCGCTAAATGTGTTTGCTTAGTCCTCGAGAATCCCTTCTATTTTTTTCCCTTTCCTCTCTCCATTTGTTATTCTTCACTAGCGCAGTCGTAGCATTCTCATTAATGACCATTTTTTCCCTGTTTGGTTAAATGCTATTCCACCACACAAAAGAAAGTGGTATACGTTTCTGTACAGTAATGTAACAATGCTTTGTACAAATAACTACTATTTAAGATATTATTACTCCAAACATGTACTGTCGTATTACCCCTGCGGCATTTTGTTGGACTGTAACACACTTTTCTTAGAAATGGAGCCGAGACATCAAGAAACAATAGACTGATCTTAATGGCGGACATTTTCTCGACATTAATATCCACTGTTCCCGGATCAGTCTCAGTTTTGATCCAATTCCTGCTAGAATTGATAATGCGTAGTTTAATGTGTAAAATTATTTATATTGCTTCCATGGGTTACAACATATTTTGCTCTTGATAAGTGAAACGCTGTAAGAGAGCTCGATCTAGATATCCTCTGGATCTAGTTTAGACGTGACAGCCCCTTCTGGCCTGGGCTTAAACTTTCGTGTGTGACGCCAAGCCACATAGATTTAGTGACAGACATAATCAATTTTATATGCACCGCTGCAGCAGCCAGACATCAGGTTTAAAACTGTCCTGGATTAACCTACATTTCAAATACCGTGTCTGAAGTCCTCTTTTTAGAAAACACTAGCTAAGTGAAAAGGTATTAAAGAATCACATTAATTTTTTATCGTTAGGACATTAAGATAGTAGGAGACGCCCTTCTGCCATGCCCTCTTTCAAACGTGGTAGAAGTTGAATTTTCGCACCAATGCTCAATCCTTCTCCAGGCTTAAAATAGCAACAATAACAACAATAGCAGCAAAGTGCATCCCACGTTAAAATCCACTTTTCAGCAATATGGGACCCTCGACAAAGAAAACGTTACAATAACTCCTAGGCAGCCATTGTAGCTTGCCTGAAAATGGCAGAGCAGATATATCACGAAAGAAAGTAGTAAACAGGGACGAGGGAGTGAAGGCTGAACTTGATATGAAGCAAAAAAAAATAAATAAATAAAAAAATAAAATAAGTCAGTTACATTAAAGAGGTGAATCAGATCTTCTCCGAACTAGAATCTGTGACCCCTCTGACACGATTCACCCACTGACTCGACAAGTAAAATCGACAATTTTCCAACTCCTCTCAAGACAAAATCGTCTAAAACGACTATATTGATAATGAAGAGGAAGAAGAAGAAGAAGACGAAGAAGAAGAAGAAGAAGAAGAAGCAGAAGCTGAAGAAGAAGAAGAAGAAGAACAAGAAGAAGAAGAAGAAGAAGAAGAAGAAGAAGAAGAAGAAGAAGAAGAAGAAGAAGAAGAAGCAGAAGCTGAAGAAGAGGAGGAGGAGGAGGGGGAAAAGAAGGAGGGGAGACAAAATATAAAAATATGTAAATAATTAACACTTACCATTCACAGTTTTCAGCGCTGCGCAAATTAATAATCCAAATAAGGCATAGGGTGGCATCTCACTAAATCTGCCCTACTGGGGAGGTCATGTGACGCTAACTGATCCCCCTCCCGTCCACAACACGGCCCTGGATGGAGTGATGGTAGAAACAGATCTCCCAGGTCTAGTGGTCTCCACACGCTTACTCCAAGGTTTTATAGACACAGCGTGTTGGTCGTCGCTCCTTTGGTGGAAGTCTTCACTCCTTGATTTTAACACAACCTTGAAACAAACACTACAGGAAAGTTTGCCAGCTTTGACTGTTCAAAATAACACAAAGCGCTGTTGTTGGTGGTGATGGTGATGGTGGTAATATTTTTACTTGCTTTATACAAAATAGAACCGAAGAAATTTTTAAATACTAATGTTTCTGTAGTTTTCGGGAAATTGATTACTTCTTAGGAGTTTATAACACCTGAAAAGGAGGAAAAATAATCTTTAAAAAAAAAATGAAAAACACAGTGCTCAACCTAATGTCCTCAATCTCTAGAAACCCACAAATTGTGATAACCTTCACTGGTTCTCTTTGTGTCAATCGATAGGTCAACTGATTGTGTTTTAACATTAACAATTCAATATTTTCCAACGAATGTAACATGATCCACAGGGTTTTTAACGGAGCTTATGATAAAGGTAGCATAACAAAAAAATCCTATAAACGTAGAGCGAGCTCGTTGCCCAAACAATCACCAGTGGAGTTTTACGTAGAACATCACGGTGTAAAGGATTCACAGAAAGCTTCCTCATAATTGAACTTTTTAACTTCCGTGGTTTTGAACCCACTTCTTTCACTAGACGCGACAAATCGGGACGCTTTCACAGCTGCTTTTGATTTTTAACAATTGATTAAAAGAAATGTGTTAATTGTTCATTAAAATTTAACCCTCGAATAAAGAGAAAACGGAAACCGAAATCCGGACTCAATGAACTCTGAACGTTGAGCACTGGGATCTTGTTGGCCACTTTAGTCGACAGATATTTTTATATGAAGCCTATTTAAAATACTGAATGGCTAACCATTCGATTATTGTGAATTTTTAAAAAAAATTCGATTAATGTATTTATTTCACATAAAAGAGAGGATCACTGGCTATTTCGTTATATGAATCCTCACACTGCTATTACTAATAACTGAACAAAAAAACTTTTCCTGCAATGTTATGGATTCTAGAGTTAAATAAAGCTGATTAGTGAATTTTAACGACCATCACATAAAACCACTGTAACCTAGTACCTCCACAAAGAACTTGAAATATTGTCGTTAGCGATCCTTCCACAATGATCTGTCGACAACAAGAAAGGAAAAAAAATGCTATTATTGTAGTGATTTTTCAAAGTTTCAACATAAAATGAGAAGCATGATCTTTGTGGTTTCTAAAGGCATACAGTTAGGTAAATACTGTTGAAAGAAAGACGCATGAATGGATATAAAAAAGGTATTATATCAAACGAAGTATTACATTAAAATTAATGAGCCTTTGAAAACTAAATGCGTAATAAGATAGGCCGTGTAACAGGATCTATGAGTTCATCGCTTGAAAATCCAAATCTAAAGCTGTAAATCTGTTGTGCAGTGGCAGGTATTTATCCAAGCTCTCCATTCAGATTCGGTTTCACCTGTAACCCGGCCCGGTGATGTTTGTGATTCAAAGCTGTGTCCTGGCCGTGGGGTGCTGTCTCCATCTGGATCTATTATAGCGAGCCCCGGTGAAGTTAGAGACACGGACACAATTCATGAGGCGAGCCGACTCAGGGGCCTGCTGCTGGCTATTGAACTGTTCTACCGCTTCGCCAGGTCGGGTCGAGAGAGTGAGAGGGACAGATAGGGAAAGAGAAAGAGAGAGAGAGAGAGAGAGAGAGAGAGAGAGAGAGAGAGAGAGAGAGAGAGAGAGAGAGAGAGAGAGAGAGAAAGATAAGGAGACAAGGACGCGGGAGATAGAACATGAGATAGATTGAGACAAGTTAGAGAGAGGCACACAGACAGACATCCAGACAGAGAGAGAGAGAGAGAGAGAGAGAGAGAGAGAGAGAGAGAGAGAGAGAGCGGATGATAGAGCCAACAGGAGGGATATAACTGTGTCCTCTGTCAGAGTGTCAGTGAACCCCTGTAATCCACCAAACACCACTTCAGTCATTGTTTACTTTTTGATATAAAATATGGCTTTCGGCCAGAATGGTGAATTATTTTTTCTTTGTGTGTAATAAGGGTGGAGTGCGGAGCATCGTGAGTGTATTGACACTGTCATATCATAGAAATATCGGCAGCTTCCTGCAATTTTCTTTGAGAAAGTGAGGAGCTGTGGAAATAACACAAGGAAAGTTTAATATTCGGCTCTCACCATGTAAATCACGATGGGTTTGAGGTTCGCATCCAAGTTGAGTACTACTAGCGATCAACCATACACAGGCAAAGTCTCTGTGTAACTTTTCATAGACGTATGAACCATTTTATCCTTTACACAACTTAGATGTTAATAATGTGTACCAGTTTCAGCTGGAGAGACAAGACAACAGGGTTTAACCAGAGAGGTGACAGGGGATAGCAGTTATATCATTGCTGCTGTCTTGTCGAAGCCTCTTGTCATCTTTCACTGTCTACTTGGCTTTAAAAAATATGACCAATCAATGAGTCAACATTCAAGCCAATCAGAGGATGAATATCTCAGAGGGGTGGGACAGGAGGGCTATCCTTGACGAGATTTCTCTCACCGCCTATTTAAGCCAGTTAGGCGCCCAAATCTCACCTATCACTTTACAAAAGATTTTTTAAAAGTTTTATGTTTCGTGTCTGCAAAGTTTACTCATTCACATCATGGCTATGAAACGCGTGAGAGCAATGTTGATAGAAGCATGGAACAAATACCATAAGCCATGGGGAAAACTATATCAAAATGGCAAAGGCAAATAAATCAATAAGTGAATGATAATTAAAAACAACTGATCCTATTCTGAATCTGATAGAACGGAGCAGTCTCATATTAGACATTTTGATAAAGGTGGGAACTAAATCTAAAAAGAGAGAAAGAGAGACAGGCAGACTAGCAGAGGAAGAGAGACTTTGATTTTTCCGTTTAATCTCTTATGATTTCCGTTTTCTTAATATGTTTTATAAGAAAAATAAAATAAAGGATAATTGTGTAATTATTTGGATTAAACAAAACATCCTCTCGGCCGGATATTCAGTTTTTGTATTTGTTTTTAGCAGGTCCTGTTTCCCCAAAGGCCTTGCATATAGCTTGTGGAACGACCAGGTAAACTGCATGTTTTTCCTAATAAACATAAACAGACATCGCAATAAACATAAACAGATTTCTGTGAAAACTCATCTAGCATCGACCTAGAAGGCTGTGAATAACATCCTCACAAACATTGAATAAAGCGATGTAATCTTTTTATCACGGCGAGCAGGTTTTTGTTTACAAAGACAACATTTCATCGCCATAACAAAATCTATTGTGCTGAAAAATGAACTTTTCTCATTTCCATAATTATCTGTGCTGAAATATCTTCATCTGATTACAGAAACGTTGCGAAATGGAAGGAAAACATGTCTGTCCTATATGTCGAGATCAGAAAGGGAGCTTTATCTTTATCTTTTAAACCCGGGTTGGAAACAAGGTATGGAATACAATACCTTGTTAGATCTTAATAAGAAGAGCGAGCTGTGTGTCATTTCAGAGTGGGAAAGTGGGGCTGGGGGTGGGAGAGGGGCTCTGAGTCACTTTGGTGTTTGGCCAGCTTAAAGGATTGTGACACAAGAGGTAGATCTAGATTACGAGAGATAAAAGAGCAGCTAGCTAGATTGAAAAAGGGCTGGAAGAGAATAAGACTTAAGAGAGAAAGAAAGGTCCGTAATGTTGGCAGAGAGAGGCTGACAGGCATGCACGAAGACAGAAAGAATATAGAGAGACAGAAAGACGGAGTCTGGGAGAAAAGGAATGAGAGAAAGAGAGATAATAAGATAGAGAGAGAGAGAGAGAGAGAGAGAGAGAGAGAGAGAGAGAGAGAGAGAGAGAGAGAGAGAGAGAGAGAGAAGGGGAAAAATTTTTTTTTAATTTTCCTAACAAACAAAAATTGACTAATTGATTATTGAGGTTGGGATTTAAAAAGAAAAGGAAAACAAATGATAAAGATTTTCAGGAATACAAAGAAAGCAACAAACTTGAAGAGCTTAGTTTTACTGAAGTAAAGTAACGTGTAGGGGTGGAGCATATCCCAAAGATGAGTTGTTCAGTGCGCATCGAGGTGCGGAACTTTCTGTCGCACGTGCACCTGTAGACTCGAAATTCACCGCCAGAGGCTTGGATTAAGTATAGAGCTTCATATTAGTCCTGAGATGTCCACGTTAGCTCTCATTGAGAATTTTAAACCAACTTAAATCTTTAAACAAAGTTGAAATGGATCAGCTATATCAAACATCAATGAAGTGACCAATCCGGCAGTGTCCTCGGAAAAAAAGCATTTCGAAACTTTGTGAATGGAATGTACAACTATTATTGATCGCAACGAGAATTATCAGACTTCCAAAAAATACGTCATGAGTCATTCGACACAAAATGATGCCGCGCCTAGGAATGACGGGTCCAACTAACTGACGTTTTCAATTAACGAAGAAAAAGATATCAATTAAAAGCTCAGGTATGATTCATCCCAATTTAAACACTAAATGACATTTCAATTATTTTTAGCTAAAGCTATTTCATGAGTCCCCACCGGTCGCCTAACCCTAGGCATGAGAAACTGTATCGACCCTGATTCGAGGAAAGGATAGAGCTAGATCTATTGACCCGGATTATAAGCGAATACAATCATGGCGCCAATTCAATCTTTGACTAATGGCAGCATCCAACTGCGCATGAGCAGAACTGAATTGGGAAAGAGACGTCTTGATACTTTTCATTATACTAAACTAGAAAGAAAGCTTGTGGACCCAAAGTTGTCCGAAATTACATGTTAAGATCTGTATCCTACAACATTTTGATTTTGTACCGTAGTATCCGTTGTCAGAATTTGGTGACATTTCGATCAAATATCACAGGTTTTGATTATCTACATAAACATCTCCTATTCTTTCATCTCGTTGATATCACAGCTGATTTCTGTTCTATCATCTCGTTGAATTCGGGCTTCGCTCTTCAGAAAAAAAGAAAGATAACAACATAAAACATCTTTTCTCTGATGTTTCCCAACGATCAGCAATCAGCTCCGAGTCTCTGTGTCTCTTCTCGCTCTCAGATTGTCTCACTTCTCTCTCTTTTCTATCTCTCTTTGTATCTCTGTCTTTTCTCTCTCTCTTTCTTTCCTTCTTTCTCGGTCTGTCTCTCTTTCTCTGTCTCTGTCTGTCTCTGTCTTTGTCTCTCTCTCTCTCTCTCTCTCTCTCTCTCTCTCTCTCTCTCTCTCTCTCTCTCTCTCTCTCTCTCTCTCTCTCTCTCTCTCTCTCTCTCTCTCTCTCTCTCTCTCTTCTACGTTTCTGGCTCGCTTTATTGTGGACGAACTATTTAAAAAAAAAAAAAAAAAAGAAAATGTTAAATTTCGTTCTATAATAAGTGGGTCTGGTCAGTTCACACACGTATGAATAACGTGTTTGATCGAATCGAGCTGCTCGTCGTGAGAGAAATAGACTGCCTCAATGGCAAGAACTAAACATCGCGAGATTAGACACAAGTAAGAATGTCACACTGACCTCAAAGTGTTGACAGACGAAGTAGACGAGGTGCAATGCGTTGGCGGAATAATTATGTTGTCATGGAAACAGGCGCAACAGAACCAATACGTGTTAATCAAAAGACAAAGCCTTTTTTTACACTTTGATTTTTATTTTCTGAATGCTTCCTTTCTCTCTCTCTCTCTCTCTCTCTCTCTCTCTCTCTCTCTCTCTCTCTCTCTCTCTCTCTCTCTCTCTCTCTCTCTCTCTCTCGTCTGTCTCTGTTCTCTGTTTTTCTGTTTGTGCCTCTATCTCTCTCTATATAGTAGAGAAACTGGAACTCTGAAACATCGAATGAAGGATACTCTCTCCTTTATGAAGATAATCATCACTCAAAAAGAATAGAGGCAACTCACGGATCTCTAGAAAAGTGGGAAACTTAACAAATTTATTCACAGAATTTGCAAATCATGTCAAAAGCCCTAACTCTGTTCAGCTTTAGAGGGTTTTATTGTTGTTGTTGTTGTTGTTGTTGTTGTTGTATTTTGTTTTGTTTTTTGTTGGGTTTTTTTAGCTTCGCTTTTTTCATTAAAATAAAAGGCATTACGATAAGATTCAGTTCTTTAATTTTACTTAACCATTTAGAATTGGATATAGAGAAACAGGACGTACCTGCCTTTATTTATTAAATTTTTTCATACTTTTTTTTTTTGACAAATTCTTATGAAGAGAATATTTCATATTTTTTCCCATGCTGTACATGATAGTTTACGTTCATGTAAAGTCAAGATAGTAATTGCTCGATTCTCCAAATAATTGTATTCACTATAATGCATCTTTTCTTTTCTTATCACGTTTCAAGAGTAGCCTTTTTTTTTTCTTTTGTTTCTTTTTTTTTTAATCAGAGAAGAGAACATGAAGAGAATATCCTGCACAATTCTATAAGTCATGACTGCTGTACCGAGAGTCTAACCTTATCCTCCCCGCCTAGATGTTTCACATTGGATCAAGTTTTCTTTATATCAGTCGCTGACATGTCTTCTTTGTTTCAAAGAAGACTGAATAAAAATTATAAACTATTGGAAGAATTTCTGGAATTGCGGTTTATATAACATTCATCAACTGCTATCCCTTGCTGGCCTTATCTGTAACACAAGAGTGCACACACGCACACAAACAACGTGGCTGTGTCATAAGGCCCCTCAGTCAATAATCTCAAGATAAGAAAATTTTATCACACTCACGTTTTCTACATTACACAAAATTGTTATCACGTTTCCCTAAAAACGTCGCAAAAATTTCATATTGCGGCCGGCACACAGATCCATAGATAGGTGTTTCTGCATGATTATCCACAAAAAATGGATTCTGCTGTTTATCAAACAAGATATTCCTGAATATTCAAACTGGCTGTGGTTAGAGACATTGACATCTGTGAACTCCAGGGACAAAACAGAACGTCTCCCATATTAATACAGCTGCTGGGATTTGCGCAGTGGTTATGACTTATTTCTCCTGTTCTTATCTGAAAGTTGAATAATCAGTTTACCTTATCAGCTTTGAATTGTGCACTCTTCAGATTTGTTTTTGTTGAAAAGAGTTTTTAGTCTAAGCTTTGCATATCGCACAACACTTTCTCATGGAAGAATAACAATTCACACAAACAAAATTGCCATATAACTACAATGTATATCTTTTGAAAACGAATGTGATTAAGATAAGTTTCTTCGACCCATGTATCCTATAGTTTAATTAAAGATGTTAGTGTTTTGAAACAAAATAATTGATTGGGTTATTAGAGGGATTTCGAACAAATTCTAACAACCAAAGACAAAAGATGCATAGAGCGCATGGAAAGAACTAGACTTATGCTCTAAGGAAATGTTGCTTTGCTCCAAATATTTAACAAACCAATCTAATGGCTAATGATTTTCCACTGGTCCTCGATATCTGGTAAAGGTAAGATCTAAAGATTCAAGGAAAATACCACCGACGAAACATTGTGCTCATATGCAGGTGGAAATACAAAACTCATGGTAACTTCAAAAACGACTCTGCGCTTTAAAACCTCCAGCCTGATGAAGCATCTTGTCTCGCTGACAATACTCAGCGACAGTGGACAGAACTAATCAATAAAGCGATAGCTGGCATAATTATAGTGCTAGCACACTCACAGGTTTTTAAAACAAATCACCACATATTAAAAATCCACGTTAATGCACAATGGTCACATATTTCTATCTGTTTTTTGTTTTGTTTTTTTTATTTCTGTTTATTTATTTTAATCCTTCTCAACTTCTTTAACGTTAGTATAGTTAGCAATGTGAAAAAAGTAAAATTTTTTCAATGTCACTTTCTAGCAGTATTGTTGTCCAAGAAAACGGCCAATCGGTTTGGAATCTGACGTCCTTTGTCAAAATAATTTATTTTCATCACAAAACGTTATGCTGAGTGACAGCTAAGATCTTACAGAGACGATGAGTTGGGAAAAATATCATCTAGGGTAAGCAAACTCCGTCAAACACTTTGTGATAGAATGATGTCCAGCAGATAATCAAGACTTCTGTAAAGCCAAATGGAGTTAAAAGTGACCAATTAGCACCTGCCTGGAAATGATCACAGTACGAGTGTCCGTAGCCTCGCCTGAATCCCCTCCAAAGAGCGAGAAACGATCAATGCTGTCTGCCCCGACCAGGTTCTGGAGGTTCTCTCCGCTCTCTGCTCCGCTGAGGAGTGGCCCGACCTGATAACCTCCGAGCTGACTGACTCGCCCAGACTTCGGCTCTTATCATTTGGGCTCGATGCGCAATACGGCACGTTTGGTAAACAGGGCTCCATTAATGAGCTTTTCCATGTCGGGTTATGAAATACTCGTACCTGCTTTCCGCTCCAACTTTGCCGCGATACAAAGGTTTGATGATTGGAGTGAGAGGGGGGGGAGGAGCTGGAGGAACATTAAATATGGACAGTTGAGAGCGGAAGGGGGGGGGGGGGAGGTTATTTTTTTTATTATTTTTTTATTCCAAGGTTTTTAAAACCATTTAACAGCTTGCGTTACGAGACGCAGTTTTTCGAGGTAATTTAAATACCATTCTATTTCTTTGAGAATGATATCTAAAGAAGAGGGGAAGAAAAAAAAAAAACGCCTGAAACACTGATTTGTGAATCGATTCGACTGATAATCTCGCTGACTTTTTTGTTTTCATGTTCTTCAAGTCGCCATTTTCTCAGCCCGGAACCGATCAGCGGATAAGAACTTTCCACTAAACTTGCCATAAAATCCTGGGACCTCATGGACCTTCGTGACATCAGGACATTTTTGGTACTTGCATCTCCTCAAAACTAAAGAAATAAAAATCATCATCATCATCAATACTTCGGTTTAAAGTACCTCTTGAGAACTACAAGTAGAACACTTCAATATCGTACAAACAGACTACAAATTTCTTTGTCTTTATCTCTGTCATTAGACTCCTTTCTAGTTTCGTTGCTTCCCAACCCTGTTATACAGTCACCCATCACTCTATGTCTTCGTACATTTATCATCAATAATTATATACCTATCTTTTAATTTTTCTATTTATATTTCTCAGTATATGTTTATAGTTTCATTATTACTGCGGATGACGGAAGATAGGGACAGGTGGAGAATCATGATCGCCGATGTCTGTTCCAGACAGGGCATTTGAGAGAGAGAAATATATCTTCGCCTATTTAGCTATCCACTTTTTCCCTTTTCTACCCCTCTCTTTACCTTCAACTACGTGTCCATCTATATAATTATAAATCTCTCTATCTTTCCTTCAATCAATTTCATCTATCCGTCTTTATATCTTTATGTGTGCCTTTCAATTTATCAGTTCATTGCAAATCTTCTTTACTTTTCTGTTCCTCTCTCTTTCTCTTCTCTCTCTCTCTCTCTCTCTCTCTCTCTCTCTCTCTCTCTCTCTCTCTCTCTCTCTCTCTCTCTCTCTCTCTCTCTCTCTCTCTAACTCCGTTTCCCTCTTTCTCTCTACAACACCGAATCCCTGACTGTTTACACCACCCATATAATTGATCATGGCTAGACGCATTTTGCAAATGAAATGCGGAAGTGCATGCCAACAACTGGTCCTGTCTGCGGCGCAGCAATGAATGAATAATTAATATTATTGTTATTATCAACTCTTATTGTGTTTGGTATTATCACTTTCATTAATCGCATAAACACTGCTGTCAGGTGTCACCAACACCTTATTTGGCAAAACCTGAACCGCTGTTTCCATCGTCCGACAGAGGCCGAACCACAGTCGTGAGAAATTAAAACGTTGATCTGATCTGACGTTATATGCATGATACATGTGTGATATGACCCCTGACCTCCACTCCCACCGTGACCCCAGAGTGTAAAGGTGAGATATCTGCGCCCCACAGCCACTTAAATCCATGAGAATCTCAGAAGAGAGACTATCACCAGAACCAAGCAACTCCAGCAAGCCCTAGACTGCCCGGCTGTTGCCCAGGAATATCGAGGACTGTGTCTCACTGACTACACCCAGTAAGTGACGTCTATTATGATCTATCTCCAGTGTTTTTACGCTCTGTTTTAGCCAATGCCTCCTAACCAGTCATCTTCCTCCAAGCCTTGATGAACCCCCAAAAATCTGCACTTAATGTTATTTTTTTTAAAAAGAAAACTTTTTATGCTGCTTCTTCGAAACCAGTATTTACACTCAAAGACAATGCAGGTGTTTCTAATCTTTTCTGAATTCGAAATGCAGCATAAAACTAGAATAAGAATTTTATCAACATATAAAATGACTTAGTTATAAAACTTGGTTGTAACAGCCTCATGTCTTTTTACAACTCACTGATTTATTATTTTATTTAACCACCAATCATGATCTTGCTCTCTGATTATCAAATTCAAAAACATCCTAAAAAATCAAACAGAGACGGAGAGTGGCTTGCAGTTCACACAGCATAATACCATTATCGAGGACCTTCGGGTACTGATAACCTGGTCAGTGCAAGCAAAACTTGTGCGGGTATTATTTCGGAGGTCAAGTGTGGACCGTTGGACGTAACCTGGGGCTGGCCACTGTAAAGATAAAGATCTGTTGACGCAAGACATTCCTCTCCTTACGAGACTACTCGGCAAACTTAGGGGACATCAATCTTCTCTAAGAGCGGGAGTCATTACAGCACTGGTTAGTCATTGACCTCAACATTTATCAAGCAGACTGCACGGGGGGAGACCCGCCGTTCCGTATCGCACATTCCATCACTGGACATAAAACTACTGGCGCGACATCACGTGACATGTCACAGTGACCTGGTAAAGGATGACTTGAGAAGGTCACCTGCTGGTATAGCCAGTGTTGGCTGTGTCAAAATCTAATCAGTGTGTAGTGTTCTCATATGCTGTTCTGCACGCATGATCATTGGATATGTGTCAGAACATTTTTCTTTTAATTATTCTAGTTATGAAAAATAACTTTGAAAATAAAGGACTGGTTTTTTTTTGTTTTTTTGTTTTTTTGTTTTTTCATCACATACAGAAAATAATTTTGCCATATTGCGACATTCCAGAGATTCATAAAATACCGTCCTGTAATCTAGTTTGCATGCAGCTGTTCCTGGATGCCGTGTATGGTATAGCTTGTGATCTTTATTATGGAGAGATGGAAGAGGATACCGGGAAAAGGGGGTGGGGGTGGGGTGACCACGATCATAACTCAAACTCAAGACAATGATGTTGATGTTGTCTGTTTGGTTGTTGACCAAAGGAAGCAACGCTAAATACGGAGACAAGTTGAAGCAAGTGTAGGAGAAATCCGCTGAGGAGAAGAGAACGAAGGAGGAAGACTAAAAACAAAGAGGAGAAGCGAAACGATAAAATAGGAAATGAGCTCTATTTTAAGACTCTTTTCAACGCTTATAATAAGAAAGCCGTAAATTTCCGAAAAAAGGAAAATACCTTATGTTTACTGCCTTGCGAAAAACAGAGATGCGCGTCTATATAAACCTAAATGACAATGAATAGTTAAAAGGATCTATAAATAAATTTTAGAAAGACATCAGTAGCTAATTGCTGTTACATAGAAACCGCTTTGCGACTATCATTTAGGTAGGTATAGTCAGGAAAAGATTAATTTCCCAAAGTGCCAATATCGGACTGCTACAAATGTAATTTATGAATCGTTAAAGAGGCCGGGGCCAATGAAATCTGTGCAGTTCTCTGTGACGGGAGACAATGTTGTACTTCTCTAATCAAAGCTGGGTGTAAAACTTGGGAGACCATCAACCCACGCTAGAGATTCTTTCAATGACATTAATGTGTTTGTTAGTGGCGAAAACAACCAGATTGGAGAATGAAGGCTGCCAATATTTAGTAAGTCTGAGCTATATGACGGAAATTATGGAAATATGGAAAGATCAAACTAACATAGGCGAGCCAATACCTGGGTGAAGATAATACAAGATATGTTTGCCAATGGGCAAGAGTTTGAAGCATAAGAGGGAAATAGAGGTAAGAGCGTAGACAAGGAGGAGATATCAAGGATAGTGGAGGTGTGAGATGGAGAGACAGAGATGAGGAGAGATCCTGCGAAGAGGAAAAGTGGAAGGAAAAAAGAAAAAAGAGCAAAGAAATAGACAGTTGATCAGCATTTCGAAGCAAAAAAATAAAGATAAAGCGAGACAGTCATTTGCAGAATTTGATGATCGGTATGCAACAATGAGTTGATAATCACTGATCGAATTTATAAGAGGGTGCACAAGTCAGTTCAAAGCAGAAAGAGATAAGTAAGATACTTAGACATACAGATTAGATGGGCAGATGCGGACAGAGAGATAGAGAAAGAAAGAGGGGAGAGAGAGAGAAAGGAGGGAGAGAGAGAGATAGAGACAAAGGGAAGGAGAGACAGAGAGACAGAGACAAAGAGAGAGAGAGAGACAGAGACAGAGACAGAGACAGAGAGAGAGACAGACAGAGACACAGAGAGAGAGAGGGAGAGAGAGACAAAGAGAAGGAGAGAGAGGCAGACAGACAGAGACAGAGACAGAGAGAGGGAGAGAGACACAGAGAGACACAGAGAGAGAGAGAGAGAGAGAGAGATATTCAGCATGGTGGTAAGAGAACCGCCCCAGCCTACCTGAAACCCCAGGAATGTTGATATCTCTATCAGCAGTGTTACAAAAAAAGGTGCAATACCGTAACCCCCCCTTTGGCTTGAGGGGGGAAAAAAGAACTGAATCCAAATAATTTCCAACGTCCCCTAAGTCCCTCTTATTGCTAAAGGTAACAAGGATACCTTGAAACCTGCAGTCGGCACATTCCTCTCTTGGCTTGCTCAATGTCCTACAGGATAACACATGTCGGAAACATTGGGCAGTTGTGTATCTTATAATAAAAGATTGAAAAACCGGACAAACATTAAAAAAAAAAAGGGGGGGAAGGGGGTCAGAAATTCGCTCAACCAATAATAATGTAGGTCGCAGAGCTTTTATAGCGCACTTTCCACGTCAGTTTCAATAGAGTCGAAATAAAAGTTAAAAATCACCTAGTGTATGTTGCGGAATCTTTTCCGGAACTCCTGATTTTCTATCATTACGATATCTCTAGTTGAATGCCACAAACTAAAGCAGTTTGGCGATGAGTTCGGGCAAAACAACTTATTGCCAGGCCAGTCAGGGAGACTAACTCTACATCCATTTACTCTGTGGAATATTGAGGGCTGTCAAATAATGAGGGGCACTAACTGCTCCAGACACAACATGAAAACAATGGAGGTTGCCACAGTAATAACAGAGCTGGAAAGGTCGCGCAATCAGATCTGACCATGACACCTAGACGCGTTGTGAGAACGCGAGAATGCTACCTTGTGGCATTAAACTGCGTAATTTGCCCAAATGGTTGTCTGCCATGATCTGAGGTATCTAGAGCTAACCTGTAATGATATAATTCTGTCACTCGCCGCGGTTTAAACATGGGAACAAAATTTTCAACTTCGTAACTACACCAGCGCCAAGCTTTTGCCTCGGAGTCAGCGTTTCAAGGCGAACAACTGATAGCATGACATTAGACTAATATTTTTTTCAATTGCCTGAAAAAAAAAAAAAGCCTGTCGAGCTGATGTTATCTTGATTGAAACCCCATGTTCCAGTGTCTGACCTGTAAGAGACATAGATGCCTGTGCATGTGATAGCGCTTACACCCTGAGCTATGAAGATTCTCTCAATTGCGAGTTCCAATCTTACAAGCTGCCAACGATGGACATGTTTGGGGTCTTACCTTTCCTGCCTCTAGCTGCCAGTTTGTGATTGAAAGAGTGTCGCATGTTTTTGTCAATTTTTGTTGTTGTTGTTGTTGTTGTTGTTGTTGTTGTTGTTGTTGTTGTTGTTGTTGTTGTTGTTGTTGTGGACGGCCTCATCTAACAATCAATCAATAAATGAATCAATCCAGCACTTCAGCACCCATCGAATCTCTAACACCGTATAAATGAATTGATTTATAATAGATAAATCATCTTATGAGATTTTAAGACGCTGGTCTCAGCATGGCACGTTAAGACAAGACCGCTTGCAAGGGGAAATTTTGTTCATATCGACAGCCCACAATGCACTATAATCCCTTTCTAACGAAACTTTGGCATAAAAAAATTCAAAGTCTTGGTTGATTAATAATTAATCCCCCGCAGTGGAAACGATCAATATTAACGTCAAGATCTTAAGTGGCTATAGATCACGTCCTGGCCTGGAGACTCAGAGCCTCGGTTGTGGACAGGTAAAATGGGGAGATAACCACAATCAGTTTGTGAGGCCGATATGTTGATCTGCCCAAGCCAGACGAGGGTGAGTCTGGTTTAGATCCTTTATGACGTATCTCACGAGCTCTCGTGAGTAACAGAATACTGGTGAATAGGGAGGCAGTAACTTAACCAGCAGTACTGTCAATAGTGATGTTACTCCGCTCTAGACATCAGTTCTGCTCCATTACCTCTAAATTTCTGTTACTTTATTTATCTAACTCTGTTGTGTTGGTCCTGCTTCTATCTCTGACTTTTTCATATTATATAAAAAAAGTATATATATATATATATATATATATATATATATATATATATATATATATATATATATATATATATATATATATACTTTTTTCCTCCCTTTCTATCATCTCTTTCTTTCTATTTCTCTCCATCTCTCTCTCAAACAGACTCACCAAGACACCCGAGCTGAGAATCAAAAACACAACAGAAGGGTGCAACACTGTATGTATAAAATCTGTGGATCGAAGATAAGAGTACGTTTGTGTGTATGTGTCTCTCACAGTTTGCGACTAGCTTGCATGTTATTCAATTCGTCTTACAGATTACTTTATCTCTCCCAACACATACGTTTATGTTTTATTTCATTTGTTACTATTAACAACTGTTAACTGCATGTTTTGTATCGCTATACTGTTTTCCACCCATCGCTTGCTCTTATAAACTAAGTAAAAAGAAGTTTTTATTGTAATTATGAAGGACATGCCCTTTTCAGGTGTTTATATTTATTTACATGGAAGGTTTGTACTTTTAAAAACTTTCTTAATCTACCATGCGTACAATAAATATGGTTGTTCAAACATATGAGTTTAGATCATCATATTTGGCGCATTTTTATAAGGCCAAAGTGAAATAATTTACATTCCTAAACATTTTTTTGGCCAAAGTGAAATAATTTACATTCCTAAACATTTTTTTTTTTGCTTGAAATCAATAAAGTTTAAGGCTCAAGGATCAAAAGAACAGGTCAAAAAGAATATAAAATGCCAATATTTTCGATGCCTGGGGAATTTCGATGCCTAGCACAACGCCTGTACTCAACAGTAATGTTCTAACTTTTATCTTTCTTCCTCAGATCAAGCCGAACGTCACCACAAAAAACGAGGTGGGAGTAAAAATAGATTTGTTTACATTCCAAGAGCGCATGAATGGTCTTGGAACGTCTTTCATATTCGAGCTTTGCGTTAACATAGATATTTTTTTTCCTCTTCATTACGACAAACAGGATCTGGAAACCAACGTAAGCCGCCAAGGTGCAACGCCTTTTAGATTATCGCAGCTGAAAAACCGGATCTACGGTACAAAAGGAAGAAATATTTGCGAGGTTAGCGCCCTCCATTTCCGTTTCAACAGTTTGAAAGAAACACGCCTTCCGAGGAACATGACTACGTCATACCATCAGAAATTTCTGACCGAGTAGCAGGAACGCATTACGCTAATCAACCGGTAGAGTCTATCTAGCGAAGTAGCAATGTGATAATCAATCGAAATAATCTAGAGTGATAGAAATAAGACTATCGACAAAACATGAAAATAGAGGGAAAAGGCAACGATGACAAGCAGGCAAAGAAAAATCTGATGGCATGATAAATCTGGCCCTTCTCTACAAGAGCATACCTTCCTAGAGACAGAAAAATTCCATTGCTAAAAAAAAAAAAAAAAAACAGCTAGGGTATAACTAAAACCTATTCATCATTAGCGACAATAAAGGCCAATGAATGCACGCACGACCATCATAATTTTGCCAAGGATTTCCCTTAATAATTCTAGAAGCTTCAGCTCTGAGTATAATTATAATAATGTTTTCATTGTAACCTGGAATATTTTGTCCTCAAACAGTCAAACCGACATATATCTACTTCATCGGTCATTTCTCTTCCATTATTTAATTGAGCTCCATTTTTCCAAATCCCCCTTCCCCCTCCCCCCTCCCCCCCCCCAAAAAAAAAAAAAAAATCCATTACTTTCTTTTTTTATGATAACGCTGTATGATCCGAATCTATACTGCACAGAGGTGGAGTATTATGCAGTTATCGCACTGAGAACAGAAGGTAAAGAGAGAGGTTATAAAAGCCAATGGGCTCCATCATCTAGATGATAACACCCTCCGTAGCTACACTGAGTGAAAGCATCCCACCGGTGTTGATGCTCCATCGTCACTCGACGATTCTGCTCTACGACTAGGGGGATGCTCTGAAAGGGGCGAAGCCGTTCGCTACAATCATGATCCTCTTGAAAAAAGCCCAAGATGACATCGAGTTTTCAACCGTTTGGAAAATGTTCCATTTGTATTGCGTCTTTAACATCGACCTCATGGGGAATAAAAGCATAGACATGAGTTGCTTACAATGGGAACAAATATAAAGGCTTGACGCTAGCGCTGCTGTTGGAAAGAGAGAGAGAGAGAGAGAGAGAGAGAGAGAGAGAGAGAGAGAGAGAGAGAGAGAGAGAGAGAGAGAGAGAGAGAGAGGTTCATGTGATTAAATCTAAATGAAGAAAAAAAAAGTGGGGGTGGGGGGTGGAAGTGGAAAAAGGATAATTAAGGGAGACTTGTTTTATTACAATTTAAAATTTCTCAAGTCACTGCACCGTCCAAAGGAAAATATGGTTTTAAATCTACGCGGCAATTATTCCAGCTCTTTCTGTCTCTCTATCTATTTGTCTGTCTATATGTCTATATCTATACTGAGCATAAAAGTAGAGGACTGACTATAACTGTGTTGAAACTGTCGAACTCCCTCTTTGGGTCAATATTGGTCCAAGTCTCATATCAGATTTACGGCGTCCGGGAATCCATATTAGTTTATTTAGATTGATTGCTTTATGTTTGCATTCCGCGGCAAAACACAAAACTGTTGGGTTTGGTACCAGCGTGCCAGAACACACACCAGTCCCAGAGCCTGAGCTCTACAAATAGAACAGACTTGTGGCTTCTGCATTGGTCGTGGCCAACAATGAAATTAATATCCTCTTCCACTTTTATAGCCAATTAAGAAGAGACGAGATGAGTTTCTAACTCTAACTTAAAGTTCCAAGCCATGGGAATTTTCCAACCTAAGCCAAAGAATGTGAAAGAAAAATCTTATAAAATAGTTTACAAAAAAGGGTAGGAGAACGTGCATGGGTACATCCACTCACCAACCTTTACCGCCTGCTTTATGATCTCCAATAATCTCAATAATTTCTTTGAGTGAAAGCAAAGAACAAACTGATCCTTTTTTTTTTTCTTGTATTCCTTCACTTTTTTTCTTATCAAGGTTTGCTTTGCTTGGTCCATTCCTAGCCTCACAGGTTTCTTCACTGTCTGTGCTGGTGTGACTCCTGTCCACCTTGAGCTGTACTGGGATGAGCCTGCCGCCGGGCGTGGTACGGTACTCAACTCGTGAGACCCACAGCTCTCAACTGGACAGAGGGTTTCATCCATTTAGAGGCTAAGTCAGACTCATTGACGTCTGAAAGGCAGGAGCGTATGAAGGGGCCAACTGCCACGATTTCTTTTCATTTTGATCAATTAATAGGCAATGTATAATGTATTTGTTTGTTTGGTTTTTCATTTTAACCAATTGATAGGCAATGTATAATGTATTTTTTGTTTGGTTTTTCATTTTGACCAATTAATAGGCAATGTATAATATATTTGTTTGTTTGGTTCTTCTTTATGTATGGTTCAGGTGCACGAAAACCATAGACAATAATGATCTAAGTGTTATTGAATCAAAATTATGCTATCATGGACCATGTTGGAAAGCTTTGGTTAACATACCATTCCTTCGCTTTGTTCCAAAAGGTTCTTATCTTATCCTCCATACCCTTCACTTCTTTGGTTTGAAAGATTTGGCATTATGTTTCAGGTCTTTTTTGTTTGTTGCTATTGTTATTTTTTTGTTTGTTGTTGTTGTTGTTGTTGTTGTTTTACGATACATAAAATAAATAAAAGCTAATCAAAACGTACAATATCATCTGATATGATGATTTTAATATCACCCTTAGAAAACCGAATGCCAGTGTAAATCTTCCACTCATGTGGAATTATGCTAAATAATGATGGCTACACAGACAAGAGTTTTCAGTCTGAAGTGTGCACGTTCTCTCAGTTGTTTTATTGATTTCCGCAGAAAGAGGCACTCGACGATTATTGCCTTGCAGGGAAATTATGTCGACGGCAAAATATTTATCGGCCTCGAGGGTGCTGGGTGGAGACTGGGTCATAAATATCTTATCGTGTTGGGGACCTAATCATGAAGTCAGAGGAGGGAGCTGAGAGAGGAAGACGCGCCTGATACATCGAACAGAAAAAGAGAAAAGGATAGAGAGAAGGAGGCAGCGAACCCGGTGTTGAGATTGCGATTTGCTAGCTGCTAGCTGAGAGAGGAAGTGGCGCCTTATATATTGAAGAGAAAAAGTGTGAAGGATAGAAAGAAGGAGGCAGCGAACACGATTTTGAGAGTGTGGTTTGCCCATTGTAATAAGGAGGACGTATGAAAAATAAAGAGGACTGCATTACAAGAGAATTGACAAAATAAAAAACAACAACATTGGATTAGAACCATAGACAAGGAGATAATATAACACTTTTATGTTATTCGACAGCCTAGTGTTGAATGATAAAGACTCATTTTAGATCCATATCTATTGTTGGGGTATTAGCATGTAGACAGCTAATGGTTCTACCCTCGGCGTCCGTTGTTTTTTCCCCTTTTGCGGTTTCTTCTGCTATGTTATTTTGTCGATTTTGTGGATTTCTCCACATGACTTTGCAAGGGAGAGTTAGCGAGATCCACACCAGACAGAGAGAGGCCACAAGTCTCGATTCGCTCTGCTGGTTGCCTGTAATGCTAAAAAAATTATTAATGTCTTCATGTGTCAAGGTTTGGTTGGAATGTTTACAACCAACTCAGAAGAAAAGCCCAAAATAAAGGGATATACAAAGGAAGACAGAGTGGGGGAAAAGGAGAAAGGGGTTAAAAAGTGACGGAGAGGAGAAGAAGTATTTGAGTGAGATAGAGAAATGTTATGAAATGTTTTAATATAATTATTGCATGCTCTCTCTCTCTCTCTCTCTCTCTCTCTCTCTCTCTCTCTCTCTCTCTCTCTCTCTCTCTCTCTCTCTCTCTCTCTCTCTCTCTCTCTCTCTCTCTCTCTCTCTCTATCTCTCACTATTTCTCTCCATATCTCTCTCCTTTTTCTAAAGAGAAATAATAGGGTTTTATATTGATATATATATATATATATATATATATATATATTTAGGCCTACAATTTTTGTTTTATTTTCAATAAATTATAATTATTAATCTATCATTGATCCATTTTCCCTTTGTTATACTGAATGTAAAGCCATTCTGTAATAGGATGATGTTTTTTTTCCGAGGAGTGTCCGCAACTAGGATATCTATTTTCAGTTTAATGCATAGGAGTCAGCCGGATTTCATTGAAAGAAGGATTTCTCAAAAAAAAAAAAGCAATTCACGCGAAAAGTTTATAGGAAAATAAGAAGAGAAAAATTAGTAATGCGAGAAAATACATTTAAAACGGCAGTAAATCTAAATAATTGGGTTTCGTGAAAATCAGAAAGGAGTTCGATTATATGTGCGCTACTGATAATTAAATTATAGAATAACATTTTTTTTTATGCCAGTGGGCATGCCATGATTCAGAAGGAGATAACACACCTATTAAACTGGCAAATCGACACAGCCTGGGGCTGATA